>DWTO01002352.1:0-14144 GCA_018244755.1 Jemadia pseudognetus
AACGTTTCCTTACACAAGACCTTTTGCTGTTTTATAGCCAAAAATAGCCGTAAACATAAAACCGTGGAAGGAAAACACATAAGATGGAATTTTAAAGTCATTTAAATAAGCAAAATAGCAATGGAAAGATATTAAATGTTTATCTCGTACTTTGTATAAAATCTATTTTACACTGATATGGGCGATGTTGGGGGATAGTGTTTTAAATATTGAGCCGCCCGCTCTGGAGGTCCTAGAATCAAAACCTAGGGCGCGTCTCATTATTTACAAATTTGTGTATCAAATAGCACTTGCATCTGAAGAACTCAATGATAAGACAGGTTGGCGATGAGTTGTGTAATCACGAAAAAAGTTGGGTATTGATGCTTTATTATTAAAAAAAAACATGAATATAACATCACGCCTATATTTCTCCGAAGGAGTAAGCAACGGAGCGAAGTACACTTCAACCATTTACAAGTTACATTACATAATACATAATAGTTACATTAACAAAAAATTACTGCTTTGTTGGTAGTGTTGGTTGCAAGCGCGACTGTCTATCGAGAGGTTCAAATCAAAGGCGGACACTACTAGATTTTTCTCATTCAGATTTTCTAGTAGTCGCTCGAAGTTTGGAAAAGTGCACCTATTCCATAGTGGGACGTAAACCATAAACATGCTCGTAAATGGTGAAACGTGGGAGTGTACTACACTTCTGTGCCTACCTCTTCGGGGCTTACGTTACATTACGTTATTATAAAAATGTAAAGGAATATTAAACTTACGTCGCATTTATAAATTCTATGTACAAATAGTATAATTAATTCTTAAATTGTAATGAACAGGCTATTATATTTTTAGTTTTAAGATAAATATACTATAAATATTTTGTATATACAGTTAGCGGTCTCGGTAGCAGAATGAACTTGATGTCTGTCCAACGGTCATTCAACGGCTTCACTGAGGATATCATCAAAACAGGTTATGGTATACGTTGGTATTATTACTATCATTACACCGTAACACCAGGCCTCTTACGGCACAGGTAGAGAACACGGAGTGTAAAATATCACCGACAGACCAGAAATGCTTCTACATTCAACACTCTCTTCATACAAGCTTGTTGGTTTTATTGCTCAGTTACATGTCACGTATATGTCAACAAGGTAACTTATAAACCCCTTGATAGATACACAAGATCGCAACTTGCGAACAAGAAAGAATGAACACGTGAAGCATCTTCGCGCGTGGCGTCATCACAATTTAGCTAGAGGTATTTTTAGAATCACTCATTGTATGTCTTCTGCGTGACGAATGGTCACTCGACGTTGAAATGTTTTTTTTCGTAGAACCAACCGCTTTATGGTGTTCATTTGTCACTTTTACATTTGATTTTACCGCAATACCTAGCCCCGAAATACGTTTAGCATTTTTAAAACAATCATATTATGTATACAGTATGTCCTATTGTTGTTGTTACCAATATTCGGGGCAATCCATAAATTATTTGTGAATGTTGAATATGATCCATAGACTTTTGACCGCCTACCATGTCACAGCTAGTCACACTTGTGAGATTCCACCCACTAGTGTGAACGACACATATTTTGTAATATTACACCTAGAAAATTAATAAATCTAAACAGAGTTCCTATATTTCATTTATTATTTATACATAAGCTTAATAATACTTAGATATATTTTGAAAAGTGACATCACGAAGTTCAGGACCCCTCTCACCTCATGTCACCCTTCGTGGACCCCCTGCCCCCTCATCCCCCGTTAACGGGTGACGTATTTTATAGACATTCCCTTTTAACTATGGATCTCGTGTGATCGCGATAATTTATTTTCATATACTGACCACCAGACGCCAGTGTCTAAGCATCTAAAGTTAACGTCCATGACTAATTAATTAGTGTTGTAGGCAGGTACTAATTGTAATTAGTACTATCAAACACGTTTCGAGGTATACATACGCGCGGGTTTCCCACGCTCGAACGTACACAAAGGGAAGTGTTTGCGCACAACAATTAGCGTTGAAGCAGAGCGGTATTAATTATGGTTACCGTAGTATAATCACTATAGCTCGCTTCGTAAGTATACCCGTTACGCGTATATCAATTTGCCGTTAAACTACTGCTATTTGTTTTGTCTGTGGAATTCTTAAACGTTTGTCAATTTCACCAGTCTAATGTTTGATGTTAACCGCTTTTATAAGTATTAATGTTAGTATTGTTTCTTTTGTTACATTTAATATTCATGCAGTAAGATATCTAAATAAATAGTGATGTCAATGTCAGATGTCGATTTAATTGCATGCGTCGTTTATCGTGTGGTTGCGAGTGCAACGCAAACGCTGATCGAATAGTAGTGGGCTCGATTTCCAGGTCGGGTACTATTGAATTTTTTATATTAAAATAATTTTTTTATGGAATTAACTAGTAGTTGCTTAAAGTCTAGATGTAATGCCCATTATAGGGCAAAAGCCTAGCTACATATTTTATGATGGGATGTAAACTGAAGTATTGAAATATGGGGATGTACTACCTCTTAGGACATTACCGACGTGACGTTATGTTTATCATATTTTTAGCAAAATAAATGAAACTGTAGAATATTATATACATATAATAGTTAATATGCTAAAAGCATGAGTTGCAGGGAAAATGGGTAATAACAACACCGATAAAATTTTAAAATTATTGCTAAAATATATACAAATGTATATAACGCAAACAAACTTACAACAGCAATAATTGTAGGTCGGTATATAATACTTAAAAAAGATGTTATAATCATGGAACAAACAATATCATAAATACGGTAATTTCGGTAATCCGATGACTATATAATAGATGCATGATTGAAAATTTGTAGAAAATTAGAAACCTTACGTACACACTGGCCAAATTTGTTCCTATCAAGTCGGGCACTCTACTGTCAAACGAAACACGTTTTTGCTTTGTGCACTGTACACCGTGCTTGATTGTTATTAAGCTCCATACGCACAACACTATTATTAATTTCCATACAGTTTTCAACGTATCCTGATCTTGTTATTTCAGTATCTATAAAGGGAATGTGTGATTCTTTTTTTGAACGTATTTCTCGTGTGATCCAAGTTATGAAAATCACTGAAGAAATAGGAAGGTCGACTAACTCAATTCAAACCACTGTTCAACTGTCAGAATGAAAAGAGTTACGACCAAATCACCATTATGGGATACAAATAAACTTTTTTCACAATACCAGTAATCTTAAAATGAGTACTCTTAAAATGAGAGGAAAGTCCTGTGCCCCCTCCCTCCTTTCCTTCTCCCCTTAAGTTACCTGACGTAACGATACAATACAATCAAATGGTTCATATTTTTGTAAATATGTAGTAGTGCTAGCCATTACGGGTATAGAAGCGATTGGATGCAAAGAGCTGAAGATCGAGCTCAGTGGCGTGGTAACGGAGAAGCCTATGTCCAGCAGTGGACAGGATTATGTTGACTATTATGATGAAAGAGATCGTTAGAAAGCTAGAATAACGAATAGTAAAAAATTATCATAGCGGATACCAACAATCTTTAACTCCCTTGATGATTTGATCAAACATGTTTCTAGAATGTACAATAGATACGGCTAGTGCATATACGGCCATTTGAAATCTGTGTCACAGGAGCTGAGTGAAACTCGTTATGTCATTGTATTACACGGTTAATAAAACCTACTAGTTTGTGACTAGGATCGTAAATACAAAATGTATTATGAATTTAACTTTATGTATGGCGTGTGTGTATGATGAGAATGAGGAATGAAGAAAATGTATGTCAGGTCTGTAATGACAGGAAGATAGCTATAGTACGCACTGCTCTCTTCCTACCTCCAAAGGGAGTTAGCGTGCTGATATAATAGTAAATTACGTAACAGTGTATCAGAGCATTGATAACCTGCATTGTAAATAACACTTCTGCCTTGCTCTCCATGGATTATATATTCAAATTTTGCTACACGCCTCTGTCTTTTTGAAATCATGTGCGTTTTAAAGGTTGAATATCACTGCCAGCTTTGCACCCACTTACCAGCCTGCCAAATAGGAAATATTGTTTTAGTTAACTAATACACATATACACCAGTAGCGAAGCAGTAGAGTAGTTTATAAAAGTAGTTAGAAATTCGTAACTTAGGAAACCAGTTGACTCAATCAAGTACGAATTACTTTTACTGTTAATTATAAAATTTGTAGAGATAAAAACTATTCTGATTTCTTAAAGAAATACGATTATGAGTGACCTATGTTCAGCAGTAGAATTCCAAAGGGTAATGAATGTATGGATGAATGATTTAGACAGAATATCAAGACAACATCTCTTTCCTAATACTGCAGATGTTTTCCAACACTGGTTTATGATATTTAAGCTCACTCTATTTTGACTCGCATTTGAAACAGATCCAACATCGGGAGAAGATAGAGAAAAATTTTTTTGTGCACGGCCACGATTTCTTCATTGTGCAGGATATATAAATATACATATCTTCATTAAAATATGTTGTGGTAATTACTATTTAGAATAAGAAGTAGCATTTAAATGCCCTTTCCTTAGCAATTGAATATGAACTGCAATATTAACAAGTTGTATTTTTTTTAACAGATGCAAGTAAAAAAATTCCAAAGCGACTTGCCCGGTATAACTAAACCAGATTGCCGCTTACTTTATCGCGTCGATAGATCAAGTCAAGGTTCCGTAGATCGTTCGCATAAATTGCAAGAGACATTATTTTGTGAGACTTAAAAATGCAGCGGCCGCGTCTAGCGTCTCGTTATCTTTGTATCGGTAATGAGATATTCGTGAACCGAAAGTCTTTTGGAACGATGAAAGGTTTTGTTTTGTTTTTTTTACACTCACTTGACATGTCCCATTCGATTAGACCAAGGCTAACGACTTAGTGTAATGCTATTTATAGATCAAAGCGAATTGCCATTAGTATTGACACGCATTGTTTTATCCTACGCAATTGTCCTGCAACACCGTCCCCCCTCTCCACTTCTCTCCGGTCCCCTCTCCAATCTGTATTAACAGATGGTTGTTTCATCGCTATATTAGATAAGATTTTTAGATTTATGCTGTAGTTTTTTTTTCGTTTTTATCATTTTCTTCCATATTTTTCTTAATATTTCGATGTCCTTGTCAAACCTACAATAAGTCATGTCAAATCTAATTATCCTACGTAGATGTATATATAAATGTGATACACACTACTATTAAGAGTCTGCGAGTCAATTGATTCTAAATGGAATTTGAAGAATATCTGAATTTCAGTGATTAATCAACGCTTGTAAACAAACACTTACTAAAAGGGTTTTAGGGCTGCGTGATTGGTCCCTTTTAAAAATCTACTTGTACACTCGGAGTGAAATGTCTACATAGAATACAAGCTTTGCACCATATGTGAAAATTATTAATATATGTACTAGGGAAATTAAAATCACCTGCAGCTACTTAAATGGTTTTGAAAAAGCGTTTTTTTTAAATGGCTTACAAAACACATTACCTGTATTTGTTTACAAATCTAGATTTTAATAACATAACGTTATTTAACATTCGTGTGGGCGTTAGAGCTGACTATGTAATAAATGTATCAGATACATATTATATAAATATATATGTAATCAAAATTTAGGAAATATTTCTTGTAAATCTCGCTCTGAAAGTTCAATGCATTGTTGGGAAATATTCGCGAATAACGGATATGAACATGCAAAAAATAACATTAAAAGTATTAATAATATAATGGAACATTAAACATATTAATAATTAATTGAAGACGATGCTATTTCAGTAATTGAATTTGATGACTTAGGGCAATAGAGTTCATATGACGATAATGTCATAACCCATGATTATTAAACCAAAACAGGATCAAACTTCATTGTAATGGAGCTAGAATCAATTAGTTTGAAGACAGGCCAACGTTGCGATACCCGCTTATGAACTCAACTAAGAACATTTTGCATAAAATAAACACATTGATACGTTTTTTCTGTCGCTTATGCAATGGTTGTGAATATTCGGCGAGTATACTGTTTTGGAGGATTTCATAAACGAATGCGGTTTTTGGATCAAATTTTATGCGAGTTTATTAGGTGAACAGTTTCGAAATTCGATTTTGTAATCGTATTACTATGTACATCGTAAATCGATTTTCCGCCGCTCAATAGAACTATTAGGAATTACTTTGGCAATTTAACGGAAATGGACGATTTTAAACATTAAGTCCATATTTTGATAACCTTCATATCGATTTTAAAAATATTACTGGTTCAACAATGGTCAAAATTCAACCGCAATTCGATATGTATTTTAAATTTGAACGTTATTGAGGTTTTTGTGTCAAAGAATGTTATTCTATAAGTCGCTATTATTTGACCTGTGCTATTATTTGACCACAAACTGTTATGTGACATTGACAGTATGACCGTAAGAAATTAATGGTTTATTTTACTTATTTTAATTTATTCGTTACACATATTACATATACCTAAATTTTATCTTTCAACACTAATTATCAATGTAAATTTTACTTATACCTCACAATATATCTCAATATCCTTCGTCCGCATAATTTACTTTAAAAAAAATTTCACTTTTTATACATATATGAGTAGAAATTTTTCACTTCGCCATTAAACTTATTAGGGAGTTGTTTCGTAACGCGATAGAAATGATCGGTTTTAAACAAGAAGACATAATTTAAATAATTGTCAATTAATGTATTTATCTATCGCTTTGCGCTTAAAGTACCCAAAACTCATCAAACAATGCTTGGAATATTCATAGAAAGAACAAACAATGTTTATTGTCATCATGATAGATAACATACATAGATACATGCAGTTTAGTCCATTTTGAAATAAAAAGAAAAACGATCAACTGCATCGACAAAAAGAAAACAATGCCGTCAAAAGCAAATTTCAAGAAAAAAAATCCCTAATAAGAAGATTTCAGTTATTACCATTTTCAAGGACCTTACTTTTACTGTTATAATGAAAAAAAAAACATTTCAATCATTACTCAATGCAGGCACACCTTGCCACGATCCAGTATAAACTAACAGTCAATAAACTAAGTGGTTTAATGTCGTCGATGAATCGTGCACTTGCAATTCAGTAGTTATAAATATTGATAACATTCAAATTTAGATACTCTCGTAGTGAACCGTAAATGTCAATGTCCTTAATAAATTAAGAGGTAATTAAAGTTCGCTCATTATGGAGTCGATTGGATCACGTGTGATCAACTCCCATGACCTACATACGATCGCTCAACTAGCAATCTATTATTGAGCTTAGGAATTTTGGTGAACTGAATAGTAACTTATTCTGAGATACTGAACAAATTAGTTTATGTGTAATTTGTATGTCTGTGGTATCTTAATCAGTCTTGTATAGTTCATCCATTTATGATAATAGCGTTTTACGTGACGCTTAAGAAGTAGAAGACTATCGACATTTTTCAAAAATTATGCCGTATATTATTATAAATCTTTCCTTCAGATGTTTGTTCATCCAAACATGTCTTTTACAATATTTGTGAATATGTGAATACTTTCAATGTACACGCGCAATGTTTTCAGAATTATCATATTCTTATGTGTTCTGTATCATATATGTATATACGCATCAGTGTTCGTATATTTGCTTTACTGCATTGCCTATAAAAACTAAACGTAGAACAAAATATTTACAAAAATCAGTGCATTAGTAGTTTGCAGGAAATAAAAACATGTACGAAACGGAGTTTTTCATAACATTATGAGAATTCAAATTCTCCCATCTGGCAGTATCTGACATTATATTTATAAATAAATCCTTGTCAGCAATTACTATCTTTATTTTGTGTTTTTATGTTGTTGTTTTTGTTAAAACTGGTCTTCTAGGAGGCAACTCAGCAGATGTCCCTGTAACCGACAATGGTCGCGTGTTAGCTTCACAATTACCTATCCGTGTCTGAACTAGAATTGATATCTTTCTAGCTCTGAAGTTACCGTACCTACGCTTATTTGAAATGCCACGTCTCTTTTAAGCCACGATTTTATAGCACCTAAAAAACTTTTTTATAGTTTTAGGCGGGATTCTTACGTTTTAACGTTTTATCCGACCCAAGATTTGAACCTGGGACCTCTCGCATTAGCGTTCGCACTTGCAACCTCTCAATCAACGAGGAGCAGAGCACCGAGTGCCAAATATGTTAGTTTTATATTTTTGAAACTGACAAGGTCATTGACTTGACCACATTATAACAAAATACGGACACCCATACCATAATGTTGACAAGTAAGTTTACCATACCAATTACAATAGTTTTACAGTTTCTGTGACGGTCCGTACTGATTGTCGCTTAAATAACGCGGCCGGCGACTGCGGCATGCGGCATGCGGCATGCGGCTCACGTCTGCTGCTGTTTCCTGGTACTAAATCATAGTATTTAATCAGATGCATTACATTGACAATTTTCACACTGCACATAAAGCATTCAGATTAGTAACCTCATAATCAAATAGCATATTATTAAATATAACATACAATTACGCTTAAATCTTATCTCTCAGGTAAGGAGGCAATTTAAAGAGAAACATGAGAATTAAGAATGAGATAAGATCTTTTAGACATTGTCTTATTAAGTGTTTAGAATAAATGCAATCCCACAACACGCATTTAAGAACCATTTTTGTAGCCGCGTAAGACGCTATCGTAAGCCGCAGTCGCAGTCGCATCGTTAAACGTACTAATGCATTAACGGTATTGTGAACTTATTTATGTAAGTTTGTTTGCAGTGGATATTGGCACCCTTCAATGATTGTTGAACTTATATATGATCTGGCACGGTCATATAACTAAGTAGTTTTGCCAATATTGAAGGATAATGTACCTAGTTTTAACAATATATTTGGTTTGATTTATCGTATCGTAAGATCGTATTTATATAGCGTTTATTTAGACTACCGCGTTGGTCATGTTGATTGCAAGCTTTATCCCTGGTCGGACACTACTGGATATTTCTAATCTAGATTTACTAGGAGTGACTCGGAGTCTGGAAATGTGCCCGGTATATGGCAATAGGCTCACCACCTATTCCATAGTGGGACGTAAACGTAACTGGTGAAACCTGAAAAGTTCGTTTATATCAGAATAATTATAACACTATCAGAAGATTGTAATTTTTAAAATAGTTAGTGTAATTTTTAAAATGTAGTTAAAAATAAAAATACTCTAGTATTACGCCTGCAGTCCCCGAAAAGGCAGCCAGAGGAGTGTAGAACACTACCATTTTTTTACCAGTTAGGTTTACATTGCATCATGGAATAGTTAGTGTCTGTCACGCTTGTAAGCGCTCAATCAAAGAAACAGTGTACACATATAGTTTAGCTGTATCTATATGAAATGTATGTATTGAAAGTAAAAAACTACATATAAAATCAATTCACTACTAAACAGTTCTTTAAACCATATTTTTATACAATACGTGTTCACACATTTAATAGATTCAACTTTAATATTATAAATAAAACGTAATACCAATGACAAATATACATCTTTGTTATATGTACCAAGATAGAGTTCAATAAAATATAATGAATACCGATTTACGAGCGGACCTGTTCCTTGGCGTGCAACAACATTTTCGTTGCCTATATAAAATACCGCGCGAACTGAAAACATTTAGTTTTTACTTTATTTCTACTTCTATGCTGCTCTACCTTCCACTTACCCAATTATCTTGAGTAAAAACAACTTTGTATGTATGCCTACTTTGTATTGTATTGATACAATATTTCGCTTTTTATCTTTCTAAAATATCTAAGTAATTCTCTCATTCGTTATTATCTTGCGTGCAGCGCAAAATTACATTAAGCCCTATATTTACATATAGAACGCTTTTAAGTGCTGATATTAAGGACTAAAACATTTGCAGTTTATAAAACGCTTAAATTACTCTTTACCGTATGAAATATCTCTTTAGCTTTATAGCTCAATAGCTTTTTAGCTTTAGCATATGAGCCGTATAAAAAAACTGGTGAAACGCGGGAGTCTACTACGGTCCTCTGTCTACGTCTTCAGGGAAAAACTGCTATTTAATAATAATTTTGGCTGTTCCACAGGTCCAACACTGATAAAAGGGGAATGATTGCTAAACCCGGAATTGTGGATTCGATTCCCATCGTGGATAAATGTGAGTATACATATGTTATAACACTATTCATCGTTACTTTTATGTATTTCCACTTTATTGTATTCTAGAGCAGACTTAACTAACTATAAACTTAGTGCCTACTGGCCTTTCTCCACCAGTCACCCCTTGGAGAAGAGTAAAAATAAGAAAATTGTAAAGGGAGGAGCAAAAAAACAGAAATAAGGCAGACCATAATCGAAAATAACATTAGGGACGACCAAGTGCCATTCCTCACACCAAGCGTAGGCATTATGAAAAAGAAACTCTTAAGGAAGTCCTACATCCAGCAGTAGACTAAAACAATATGATAATTGGGATAGTAATTAAAATATTCGTAATTAACGCGAATTTTGATGGATGCAAGTGCCAAGGGAGGCCGAGACTCGCGTATCTTAATCAAATAGGTCAGATACTGGCTGATGGCGGAGTCAGAAGTCTCTGAAACTGGCACACATGTATGAAGAGAATGATGAATGTGGAGGAGGCGCGGCAGGCAGGGTCTATGTGATGATAGATATATTTGGCACTCGGTGCTCTCTGACTGCCCGGTAAGGGACCGGGCGTGAAAATATATATGTATAATATTTATGAGCAGCCTGGTCAGCATGTCACTAAGATTACCCGTTTATATTTTATAGCTAAAATGTATTTTTATGTATATGTAACAAGACTATTTGTAAGAAATTTTCGCAACATCCATCTATTGATGTATGCTAATCAGCTCCGTTGGTGTAAATGCCAATATTAGTCCTTCAAGATGCTCTTTAGACCTTTCGTCGTCAACCAATTACCGGCCCACTATTGGACACCCATCTCCTCTTAGGTTGAAAAGGGCTTAGGTCATAGTCTAATTCTACAGATATAACTTTTGGCTTTCTATGAATATAATATAATATGAGTATAATTATGTATAATATAATGTATAAAAAGTACGGTACAAATTTAATGTAGGTACAATATATTATACAAAATATACAAATAAAGATAATATACAAGACATGGAAGTGTACTACACTATCTATCCTATCTAGTATCTAGTATAGTAATAGTATCTAGTATCTGTACTACATTATCTATCTAGCCTATCTCTTCGGGGTTACAGATGTGATGTTAGGTTTTTTAATGGTATGTATGTATAAACCGTAAATGTACAAAATAATGTAATTTAAAAATGTAGGTACAATATGCAAATGTAAACCAGAATGATAAATTTAAATTGTTATACATGCATGTTATATCATCATGATGAATTCCTTAGAGCAGAGAGCCTCAAATGCTAAATATACATAGGATAGTTGGTACTAGGATTCCTTCGTTACATCTAGGTATATAATATTATTTCATATGACACCGGCTGTATTTCATGAAGGAGCCATGAATTATATAGAAAATGTCTATACGAAATAAACGAGTCGTAAAAATCTGTAATGATTATATAGATGTGTATTATGTATGAATATATAAATGAATTTGATTTGACATTGTGATTTGTTTTTACAAACATGGGAAATATAAGGCGCAAAAAATTAACAATAACATTTATATCATTAAATATCACACGTTTAGCTTTCAATTCTAATCTACACATATCACTCCCATTATAATTCAAATCTCTAACCTGTTCTCCCATGTCATATGTTCGCTTTTCGAACTACAATAAACAACGAGACACGTCCACAACGCGCAGAACTCAATTACGACCAATGAAGACAGACGCGACGATCATTTGATAATAGACCCTCGGGTCCGCCCACACCCATTCCTCAGTCTGTACAGGGTCAAGTGCGCGTGAACTCTAACGTAATTTGAAGCGACAATCGCTTGAGTCGCTAGTTCAATCTCGTTACAAAACGTCGGACTTGACAAGCAATAAAATACGTCGGACAACTGTGCGGAAAGATTTTCGATAAGGTAATTTGACCAAGTTTAGTCAAAAATATTGATTAAATACTTAAGCATCGTCTCAACCTGCGCTATATGCTATTTCCTCATACGCACTTAATTACATCATCACACCAAATCGTTTACGGCGTAGGCAGAAAGATCCAAGTGTCAAACATGAAGTATCTTTTTAATAATTATTCCTAAGGGTCAAATAACTGCTTCTATAAATACTTATAAGACGTCCTATAACATAAGGCAATTAGATACATCAAGGAAGAAATCACTAATAAAATTTATGTATCTTACAACTTCAGTACGCGGTCATGATATTTCCGTGAAACATATATGAGATGCAAATATAATCAACTAGCTGCTCATTTTACGAAACATCTGTCTTGAGTGCTTCTCAATCAAATCCACTCATACCACATGTTACTAAAACACGATAATTCGGTAAGAAAACCTCTGAACAGAAACGATAAAAAAATTAATGAAAGGCCCGTCAGAATTGATATAATTAAATAATATTAAAAAATATTCAGTGATAGCTTGTGCACTATCGGCCCTTTTATCGTTTCACTGTTGGACACAGGTTTTCAGGTAAAAGTTAGATAAATCACATACAAGTAAAAGCTACATCAATTAAATTGTATAAGAAAACAAAGCACCCAAAAACAAAAAGAATTCTTAATTATCTATTATCTTGAATTCGTAATTGTCCAGTTGATTAAAAAAGTGGAAAGTAAAAAAAGGAAAGTTTATATCAATTGAAATCTTTACAAGTCCATCGAACCGTTAATCAAGCAATCGTTTCGAAATATTTCTTCCATTTATAATAGGTACCGTTAACTACCTTCTAATTGCTGTAAAAGCAAGTAAAGCGACACTTTCGGAATATTAATTCATTTTGGTTACAACTAATTTGATTCAACTGTACACTTCAGTGACGAAATATACTCAGTGCAGTGTAGAATGCGTTAAGAAATATTGCGTCCCAATTTTAGAATAGTGATAAAATGCTGACTTTCGATAGGACCTCTATTGAACATTGGGTATGGATTTCTTTGAGCCACAATGCAGTTGACATGAACAGATTGGTTTGCTACTTGAAAAACTATAGAAATTTTGGTCACTCAATACCAGTAAATATGATTAAAAGATTTACAATGAACATAGATACTTTGAGAAATACAAAGTGAGAGTTATATAATTATATTCAATACAAATATTGGTAAAAAATTGCATGCACAATGTAAAAATCGCTACTTAGGCATAAATTCATAATAATCATAATTGAGAATAATAAAAAATTCAGACATCACAGCTGGTTGATAATGTCGCAGGAAATGCGTAGAGACAAACTCCAGGACAAAGTACATATCATTCATACAATTGTTAGTCACTGTATACTGACAGATATGCGAATGTTGATGGATACAGATGCCGACAAATATTGGCTGACGGGAAGTCAGAAGTTTTCGAAACCGGTGGGCATATATATAGAGTCTGGTGTAGGTAGAAGTGCTATAGATTGGTAAGGATAGAGATATTTGGTACTCGGCGCGCTCTTCCTAACCCGGAAGGGGCCTAGCGTAATGATACTTGCTAAACTGCGTCTGTATCGGACGTGACACTTTAGCAACTGGGTAAGTGGGTGGCAGTACATGTAACGTCATTACTCTAGTGTCGGCTTCACCGCGGTTCATTACCAAGACACTGCAGTACAAGGTAACATACACATTAGTAAAAAAAATAGAAATTCCCAGTAATGATACGGAGTCTACATTTGTGTTCGGTGTGCCATTAGGCTCATCATTCTACGATGGGCAGTGTAACGTAAGTGGGGAACCGTGGGTATGTAGTGCACTCCTCTGTTTACCCCTTCGGGAAAATATAGGCGTTAAATCATGTTGTGATTTAAATGTCTTTTTTATCCTTACTAGAAGTAATGTATATTGTACGTAACAAAACGTAACATCACGCTGGTTATCCCCGAAGAGGTAGGCAGAGGAGTGTAGAACACTCCCACAATTCACCAGTTACGTTTACGTCCCACTA
>DWTO01002353.1:0-14143 GCA_018244755.1 Jemadia pseudognetus
AGTATAATAGAAAATTTGTAGATTTGTAGATTCGATAGTGTACGTTGCGAGAGTCGAATAACCTATGACTTTTCATGGTATGAGTAAATAGTTTTTTTCTAAGCACGCGTGGTCCCTTTCCATCTGTTCAGACCACGGTAAAATACTAGATAAATATGTAAGTATGTAATTGGATTACCCTAAGTTGTTTATGGATGCTCGGAAAATGTGAATATTTAGCTCAAAAATTTAATAATGTATAAAAGTTTATTTTGTCCTTATTTATTTCAACCTTCTACGATCTAAAATGTACCAAAAGGATCGGTGTTGAGAATATAACTGTCGCTAGCAAGTAATATTATTAAGCTAACGTTTTTAGAAAATTTATCGTTGCACGCTTAGTGAGGACTTTTAATATCAGACTTTCAAGGGCTTGGAGACGGCAATAAATTATTCTCCTCATATGCCATTTGGCGGACTCTCTATTTATTCTTAATGTAGCCAACGTAAGATAATTTTCTGAGCGAATATTGTTATTAGCATAAATAAAAATATATGCCTGATTGAATGTATGAATTGACTAGTAATTAATCGTGTACATAGTACATACTGCAATTTATTCCTTTTTATACTGTTTATACACGTTTCACCTTTCCATTGCACGTTATTCGCCGATACTATTGGTCTGCTCGACCGGAGAAATGGCACCAACACACAATGTAAACCTGTCTTTTAATTCTTCACCAGTTCTATTGTACACGACTACGGTCACCGGCAGACCTGCATTGGAGTATGGTGGATACAGATTTAACTTAAGTCGCGATGTTAACTTAATCTAGCCGGGCTTAGACGGGCATGGTGAAAGAGATGCATTAACATATGTAGAAGCGTATTCAATATAATAAATGTATTCTAATAAATATGCATTTGTATTAATGGTTGGCGTATGTGTTTTATTGCAATTATTCATAAATCGTTATAATGCTGTATTTACGTAATGTGATCTTGATATGAAATAAATATTGTTCTTTGAGTCTTGTATTTGTTATTTTGTTCATATGTTCTTGTTGATTCTTTTCATGTATAAGAAAGTCAGTTAGTAATTAAGTCAATCAGTGATATACATAATACTGACTACTAACTTCTGGTAGAAGGAAAGAAAGAGGGAGGGCGAAGTTAGAATCTAATGATATACATACATATATAACTTACTTGCGAAATAGTTCGGGTTGCAAATGTAGCGCTAAGCTTAACAAAATCTTAATCAAATTCATTGTGAATCTGTAATACATAACATCTTAGCAGATTATAGGTCCATTCGGGAATACAATCAACACATATGTTCAGACAAAGTGAAATCTGTTCACTTATCACGTAAGCGTGTATAGTGTTTTATCTTCCCAATTTTTTGCTCCAATTTGCTTTTTTTCCCCATACACTTTTTTTGCGTATTGTATTCTTGTACAGCTGAATGTATGTGTCGAGATGGTCAGGGTGTGTTACGTTGTAGTATTAGTTCCAGTGTACTCGACGTCGAAGTTCGGCAGACCGGTGATACTGTACGGCGGCCACCGCTACAACCAGTACACGCGCAACGGGATCAAGGCGTCGTGGCGCTGCGTCAAGTGGAGCGACGGGTGCCGCAGCCGCCTCAACACCGTCTGCGACGCCATCGTCAAAATGAACAATGACCACCTTCATAACTAGTGGTCTTCTTCTTTGTGAATTCGATAGCTGACCGTGAGTGATCAGCGATCGTGGTGAAGGGAGTGCGCCTGGCAGTATGTTTGTATTTATGTAGTCGCCGCTCGGGGATGCTCACTAGTGATGTAAATACGATAGATAGAAAGGAAATAACGAAGGGATAGGCAGAGGAGACTAGTGCACTTCCACGATTCATCTGTTATGTCGTATGAGTATATTGGAATAGATTGGGCACATATCCAGAACCGGCTAAGGAAACCCAATAGATAAAATTTGTTCCACGTTATGTCAAAAACGCAACTAGTGTGAAGTGGCAGTATTATACTCCCCTGACTATCCCTTCGGTAGAATGCCGGCGTGATGTTATGATGATGTATGTACGTGACCTTGTATTATCGACTTAGGACGCGGTATTTGTTAATATTACTATTTCGCTATTATATTATACTATAACCTATTTATATGTTGGAGGTATATATTGATGTACGTACACTGTTGTTTGTTTGTAATAATGTCATATAAAATCATTTTTGGTCAGTGTATTTTCCAAAATATTGTATTGATTGATACATTCCATATTAATTACTGGTTAACAAATATTATACATTTTATTAAGAATTAAGCCGGCAGGACTCACGTGCGTTTTTTCGGGATGGCCCGACTAGTTTCGGACCTATACGAGGTCCTTCCTCATGAGCTCCCGCCGATCGCAGCGAGGTCGCGGCGGAGACTATCTGAGTCCAGCCGGCTTAATTCTTAATTATGTGTAACACTCACAAAACATTTAATAATAACATATATCATAGTTACAAAACAGAACACAATATATCATTAACTAATCTTTACATTAAGATTTTTTGTTCATTGTAATTGATTTTTGATTAAATATACTTGCATTTTTGTTTTAATGAGCTTGCATAAAGAGAGAGGTGGGCAGAGGATGTAGCGATTTCCCACGTTTTACCGGTTATATCGATCTGTCGCATGGACTAGGGATGAGCCTATTACCATAAACAGAAAACAAATTTAGGCTCCGAACCATTAATAGGTATTTCAATTTAGAAAACCCTACACTACCAGGATGGAACCCAAGACATGTCCGACTCTACAGCCGCTCGACCAACGAGGCATTCACCTAAATGTGTAGAATTTGACTTTCAAAAACATTATTTTTTAAATTACCATTTCTAAGCTGAACAAAACTTTCGTAGACTTATCTATGACAATTGGAATTATGCATATTCAAACAAATAGTGTTGAAAGTGTATTGAAACAAATAAATACTCAAGTTGTTTTATTATGTTGAGACCATGGCGTTCCGTGGAGTGGTCACGTCGTTCTGTACAAGTGACATCTAAAGGAATCAAATTCATAAATCACGGGAACATCATTCTCACTAGGACGAGGAACAATAAACACTCATTTGTACTAAACTTAGCGGCCATTTTGAAAGGCAAATAAACAATTAATACATAGAGGTATTATATACATAGAGTAGGTAAGCCAAGCGAAATGTCTCTGCCAGCGGCGTCGCGCGTCGTCGCGCGTCGCCGCGAGCACCACGCGCGCCCTATGTATGTTCGTTCTCTTCCTGTCATTGCGACATCTTCACTTACATATAGCCGGCTAAAGCTGGCCCACTCTGTCTATGTATTATCTCCATGAGTTAATAACGTGTCTCTGAATACATATCAGTGTTTTAGCGTTAGTGTGACAACAGATCACATATACATACAACAATACATAGCTTTCGTTCGCGCTAAGCTTAGTGAAAGTTGGTGATAGATTACTAGAGTAATGGACAAGCAGGAATATTACAGTAGTAAAAAGATTTGTTTCGATTGTAATTTAAATGACACTTTTTACATTTGTAAATTAAATTTAATACTTAATACTACTTTTATTAAAATATGTAAATATTGAATATATATATACCTACTTCTAATATTAGACACTTGCGTAACAAAACCAAAAGTATCAAGCGACGGAGTGATTATAAGTACAAAATAAAAATTAAGTATAA
The DNA here is from genome assembly GCA_018244755.1 of Jemadia pseudognetus. NCBI lineage: Eukaryota > Metazoa > Arthropoda > Insecta > Lepidoptera > Hesperiidae > Jemadia > Jemadia pseudognetus. The sequence continues at coordinate 3,707 of DWTO01002353.1, forward strand.
TAATTGATCCATCTAAATAAAATGATTAAGTAACATGGAAAAGTTTTAAGTATCATAAAATATTTTTAAACATAACATCACGCCAGTTATCCTTGAAGAAGTGTGCAGAGGAGTGTAATACACTCCTACGTTTCACCAGTTACGTTTACGTCCCGCTGTGGAATAGGTGGTGACACTATTGCCATGCACCGGATACTAATCCAGATACCGAGCCGCTACTAGAAAATGTAAATTAGAAAAATTCTATAGTGCCCGACTCGGGAATCGAACCCAGGACTTCCTCATCGGCCGTCGCGCTTGGAACCAAGACGACCAACGAGGCAGTCACCAGTCAAGCATTTTTAAGTACCTATCACTAAAAGATTCAAAATATGACGTACGTTAGTAATTTAGTGGACGCGTATTTAAATATATTAATTGTAGTATTTGATCCTTCTTTATTTTATGAGTACCTAATAAGCAAAACAAATTAAATCACATTTTCATTATTATTGTGTGTTTTATAATTGATTATGGAATTATTTATTAAGTTAATTAAAAATGATTATTGAGTAATATTAATATATTATTTCTACTAATAATCAGAATTGGATAAGCGATATGACGTATTGACTTGTGCTAAGCTTGATTGTAAGTGTAAGAAGAGTTTGAAAAATAGCTTTTTGAATTTGGAATTGTGACATTATTACCTACTCATATTAGAAATGTACTTACACGACTTACTAAATTACAATTCTCAAGAGTTTCATTTTCAAATTGAACACTATTAATTAATTGTTTTTTCTTATTCCATTACCTTAATTTATTGGGTAAAAAATAATAAAAAAAGCTACATGGACAATTCGTTGGTAGTAGTGGTCTAAACCGCAAACAATTATTATCGTTTGGGTCTTGTTTGGAATCCGTAGGTTATGTTATGATTGATAATATTATTCACTAACTACATTATACAAATATTAGTTATATTAGGTGACATTTTTGTAAATGTGTTTTTGTGCTTTTGTAAAATATTTATTTACTTAAATTTCCTTAACCAGCGGAGCAGTACGCTCTGTGTATATTAAGAGATTTCTATTAGATCCTAAATATATTATAGAAGCTTCTTAGTTATTCTTTTAATTGTAAGTTAATTCTCTTCTTGATTTACCGTTGCTTTTAATGTTAAGAAATTTGTATAATTTGTTTTTTAATCTTTATTGTTTTTCACTTTTAATTGTATTTTTATTTTATTTTATGTGTTTTATATGTATTAATTAGTGTAATTGGCTCAAGCCGTTCTGATTAATTTGAAATAAATAACTGTTATAGACTCAATAAATATTTTTTTAACGTATTCTTGCATTCTCAATTGCCGCCGGCGGACATGGCATCCAACCCTATTCGAATTCCAAGTCAATATCAATCCAAAATAATGGATTGTGAAATATGGACCAATAAAATCTGTCTTTTGACGTCCACAACTAGGTTGTATTTGATACCCAAAAACTAGATACACGTACTCGTATATACATTATTATTTTTATACATACATTAAAAATTTAATTCATAGGCAATGACAAAATTGAATATTAATTTGAAATATATACAATATTATTAAAATTTATTTAGACGACTAGGCGAGGAATGAAAACATTAAAATGTGTATATAAATCACAGTACCTAACTATATAACTAACTAGATATACAAAAATATCATTTCAGTGCTTCGCGCCGATGCTATAATTGCCAAAAAAGTCACTTTACGTCAAAGTTACTAAATCTAATGTAATAATAACCCATTACGTTATCTAGACACGAAAAAATATACAGGGTGTAAAGAAAAATGTGCGCGCGCGGTTTAAGATGTACCGATAGCCAAAAAAGTAAACCTCTCATTGTCCTCATCCGCCCACGTCTTGTACGCACACGTTGTTATAAGTGTTATACACCCTGTATATGATGTAAGATAAAACAATATAACTTTACGAGAAGAGCATAACTTTGTGTTACAATTGTAATATATTGTGCAAGTTGTTCTTATATTCTATGTACTTGTAGGTATGCTGCAAAAACTTGGCACAGCATTAAACAGAAGACTGGTTGGCCGCGGTTTGATGCTAATAACAACTAGATTATTAGTTGCCTAAAGTAAAAACAGGCTTCTTAATAATTACGAAAGAGAAAAATTCAATTGTAATACCTAATTTCCAATGCATATATTACTTATACTTATATGCATCATTAAGGATTTTCAACAAATGTTGTTAATTTTTTAATTATTATTTAGTTCTTGTTTAGAAATAGTACTAGGAATTTATACCCTCCTTGTTTACCTTTCCAAAATTCTATAAATTGATTTAAAATAATTGTGACACTACAGGCGTAGTGGCGGGGGTGCGGGTTGCGGCGCGGGGGAGCGCGGGGGCGCGGCATCACCGCCCCGCCCCCCCCGTCCCCCCCGTCCCTCGTCCGTTTTGTTGAGAATTCGGATCGCTCACTTGAGAGTTCACTTTGTTTTGTTGACAATTTTGTTTAACCTGCTGCGGGGTCTGTTTGCCCTGGACTGAGTTCTGTTTCTGTGGTATACTCTCTTGAGACTTCTTGCCGCTGTCCTTCGTTTCTGTTGGTTTTTCTTTTGATTCGTCAACGGATTCTAAAGCAGTATCGAAAGACGATTCTCTGAAATAAAAGTGAAGATTATCCGTTAAAAAAGAATAGATTTATTCTGAGTCTAGCATTACTGTTAGTAATGAATATAGGTATTATATATCATACTTCTCAGTTACCTCTCAGTGAGATAGTTCCCAGGAGCTGACAGGGATCTTCCAGATCTCGCTAACGCCGCTCGTCGGGTACTCTTATCGCCTTCTAGACTTTCCCCTTCGCCGGCATCGCTCGACTCGCGTCTTGCGCTTCCCTCTCGGCTACGGAGGAATGGGTTCTGGAATAATTTATTTCAAAATTAGCTAGAATACGTACCTATGGACATCAGTAATAAGGAAATCACAATATCTATGTATTTATGTGTAATGAGCGTCTTGAGAATATTTCAAAGTTTTATTATTGGGTTACAAAATGTTTCAGAGTACGATATTAATTTTTTTATACTCTTGGATATTGTACATTATGATAGTTCCTAAACTACATCATCATTCCATATTGTTTAAGGTCTTTTCTTACCTGGAAGCTATGTTTTTTCAACATGGTCTTTATCAGTATGAGCGTGGAGAGATTGGGTATGGACGTGACCACGCTCTCCATGTCCTCGTCCGTCACCTCCACGAGGCGGCAATTCTCTTGCTCGGAGGGCAAACGATATTTGCCACCTGCTGTTACCCATTCGCAGTCCTGAAATTATGGAACGTAGCAGTGAAGATCAGTTCAAAAAGATTGCGATAGAGTTGGCAGCTAAAGAAAATCGTTACCTATTCAAAGTTCGAATCTAGAGATACTGACGTTATACCTGTTTCCGTCTCCGAATAGACTAATCTCTATCTTATCTGGACCTTAACGGACATATCTGAGCCGAAATCGGAAAGCTATAAAGTTTTTAAACTAGCTTTAAGGGAATGTGGGATGTTCAACGATTGTTATGTACCCTATCAGACTGTACCCAGCGTTGTTTAACCAAGCGTTATTGAATACAGATGGGAAAGAGCCACAAAACCTTTTGTTATTTATTTAACCCTAAATAACTTGATAAAACGGATGATGATGACTGCGATGATAATGACACTCATGGTATTAGAGGTACAGCAGACGGACTTGATGTTATAATAGTTCTCTGTTAGTCGACCCTTCAGCGAAACAAATAGCAACAAATGCGACTGTCAAATATCGCTACCTAAAAAACTTTGCTGAAACTTTTTACAGATTCAGATGGAAAACGTGAGGTTACGTTTTTAGAATTCAGCTACGAAAGTATATTTTTTTGGTGAAAAAATAACCCCGTGAAATTGGAGTCCATTCGTCTCAATGATGACTTAATAATCACACCATTATGGGGATTTGGTGTAATGGATTCTGACTCAGGTGCGACGAGAGTAATGCTCATGCGTGGTGATGACCGTAATATATAACAGTTGTGTTCATTCTATCGTTAACTAAATCCTAGGGATTCTAAATTTAAGAGATGTGTTTGAGCTGTTTTCAACTTGCGTATTTGTCTGCAAGCGGAATGGAACCCTGTATAGGGGAGACAACCTCTACATATAGCGTGTCGTCATCGACCGGCTCCATTATTGGCTGACGATGACGTGATACGCGTCGCCGACCAATCCTGACATCGAACATGTGGGAGCCCTCTCGCGCATGACAGGTCGTTTCTCTTTCCATTCTTATTCCATTTGTTCGAGACACGTGCGCTTATAACAGTGTAGTATTTTTTCATTGTACGGTACGTCATAAACGTAACTGCTGAAGCATGGGAGCGTACTACACGTCTCTGTCTACATTTCCGGGGATTATAGTTGTGACGTTAGGTTTTATTAACATGCATATAAATTACAGCTTTTAATGAATTTTTATGCTCCGTAATAGACCGGGTAAAGACCCTAGGAAAATTCTTTCAATCTACCTGCCACATTTTTAATAAAGAATATTACGATATTGTTCGTTAATATGATTACGTTTTTTTCAACCAGGTTATAAAAGCTAGCAAATTTCTAAGCTGAAGAAGGGACTGACGTGGTTGATGATGCTTGCAAAATAACAATATCATAATGATGATACGCGGTAACTTTCGTCACGCACCTTAACTTCTTGTAATGTAGCTCTCTTCGCCGGGTCTTTGTCCAGCATTCGGGTGAGGAGGTGTTTCAACTGTTTGGAGAGTTGAGGTCTGGGCGGGAAAGCCAGGGGCTCGCCGAGGACGCGCCGCTGCAGCTCCGTGGCGGAAGGCGCCGACCACGGCACGCGGCCCGTCACCATCGCGTACAGCGTCACGCCCAGCGACCAGATGTCGGCCGCCTTGACGAAAATTAATGGTAATTTAAAAAAGTAATGTACATCGATTTATTTTGCCTTATATTATGATTTCTTTAAATAAAAAATTATTTAAAACGATGCAGAATAAATTGTTACTATTATTATTATCTTAATGAATCGCCAGGTCCTTTACGGGATATGCACAGAGCTCCCAGTGCCAATTATATCTACGAGTATCTTCACTGCCATAAGAAACTTCATCTACATTCAAATATCTTACTTACCCCTTGTTCCAATATTGCCAATGTCCACAGGCATGTCTCACGTAGGATGTAAAAATAAAGTTTATAACAGTGAGACATTAGTTATTCATATTACCGCATGCGGGTAAAGAAATTACGAGCCCTTTCATCATTCTACTCACATCCACGAGCTATTAGCAAGTTGTGTCGAGCGGGCGCGTGTGTTGGTAAATAAATGAGGGTAAGCTGCGTAAAGTCATTAGCAGTTTAAATAAGTTAAAAGTAATTGCCAGATACGGCGTACGTGCGAATGTGATTTATGATAAAGTGGATTAACAAGGACTGAGGGGATGTTTTAAGGTTAAATTCTGTACGTTGTAGTGATTAAGGAAAACATACGGGTGTGGTAATGATTGAGGAAAACATATAAATGAAGGAAACAGATACTGCGCATTCGATGCTCTGTGCCTACCTTGTAAGAGAACTGGCGTGATGATAAAATATTAGATTTTGAATTTGAACAATAGATTCTAGCTGGAGATAGATAAGTGTTGAGGATCTTTAAGTCCACTACTAGACACAGCGTGCACTGAGGGGTTTTTGTCCGTAATCCCTACGCTAGGCCATGATTTAATAATAACGAAATAATACCTATAATTGATCAGGTACACGTCCTTACCTCTCCACTGTACCTCTCAGTGGGGGCGGCCGCCTCTGGTGCTCGGAAGGCCGGCGTGCCCACCGCGCCCGACAGCCGGCCCGCGCCCGCCAGCTCTCCGCACGCGCCCAGGTCCGCCAGCTGCACGCGCCCTTCCCCGAGCAGCAAGTTCGCGGGCTTGATGTCTCTATGAGCAATGCGTTGGTAATGCACTGGGGAATGAAACAGTCCGTGAGGGCCCTGAGCTACGGCACGTGATTAGGACCGAGCACATTTCGTCTTTTATTTTATCTGTGTATCACGAAAAAGGAACAATGACAATAACCTATAGGTACCCTAAATAAAGCCAAATAACTTAGTACATAAATCAGTTTTAGGTTTTAAGTTTGTACTAAAAAGAAATACAGATAGGACTTAAGATAAATTTACAGAGCACGTAATATAATATTTTTCTTTTGTTCTAATAATACAAAGCAGGGAAGAAATGGGATCAGGTTAGATAGACAGATAGATAGATAGTCGTGAAGTCAGTTATAGATTTAGTGTTTTCAGTATCTCAGACCTCCTCCTAGTCATATTCAGGTTTTATTAACCACGTCACAGTGGGAGTTACGAGAACTCTGATGATTCGTGTCTATGAGATTCCAAGAACACCTTTACCTATTTTAAATTAATTATCTCCTGATAAGACACGCAGGAAGAGCATTGTTTGCCGTAAGGGAAAGGCTATAAAAAAAGCATACGCTGAAATAGTTTACTGAAGAAATATGACTTACAAGAGGCGAGGTGTATAAAATATTAAGATGTTATGATTACAAAGTTTGGCATCAGCCGACGTACTATTTCTGGTGGGATCTGTTTGTGGGTTGCGAAAGTATAATGTGTATTTACGTACACGTGCAATATACGTAGGTATATCGTAGGAAACAATGATAAATATTTTCGTGCAATTCCCACGGGATAACGACGAAAAGTCCAGCATTCGCATATAATTCGCGATAAAACACACGGATGACAAGAACGCACGGTATGCCCATACATACTTATACAGAAGTATATAATTATGGAACTACGTATAATGGTATATTTGTTCAGCGGTTAGCGTTCAGCGCGCATTAGCCTGAGGTGAAATATGCCGAGGCACCTCTGTGCCGCCTCGCCAAACATAACTCTGAGTTTTCTCCTCACCTCAAAACCGGCGCTTAATTTCGTGTTTGCTGGATGTCCCGACCCGCATCAGAGCCGCGTTTGATACGCCCTTTCTGTACTTCCATATTTAAAAAGATAAAGCCGTCGTTAAACGCAGTTAAAAAATAATGTGGTGTATTTGGTAACACGTCAAATGGAAATTAATTATTTTTTATGCTTTTGAGATAACGACGTCATTCCATGTAGTTACAATATTATTGTCCAGGGCAGAGAAAGTCAAGTAAGCTATAACTGCAAACTTTCTGTGGTTATTGCAAAATAGGCTAGCATCCAAAATGACTCCATATTCTATACAATAAGTAACCATAAACTTATCAGTTATTTAATGTCCACAAACATACTATGTTCAATTCTTACATCAGTGTTGTTCGCGTAGATTGACAAACAAGGCGTACCCGTAACTACTCCAAGGAAATGCAAAAATACAGTAAACTACAGTAGCTCGCTACAGTTTTACGGACTTGTTCCATTGCGTACGATAAGCGAATATAGATTGTTTTCATTGCTAAAAATTTGCCATTCCGCGTCGGTTTGCATCCTTCGTTTTAAGCGCACGTGTAGAATATAGCTCACTCTCGAGGTTTACCCGGAGCACTGCGACATGGAGCTCTTGGGGAAAGGTGCAAAGAGAGTTCTTATTTGAAGTTGGCAAAGCACTGGCCACTCCTCACGTGTTGCACCTACCCATAGCCGATGGGCATACTTCCAACCGGTGGTGGCCCGTCTGCCTGTTTAACAGACTAAATACACGTAAACAAAAAGAGCAGGTAATAAAATAATTACGCATTCAACATACCAGTAGGTTAGAGCTACAGATAGATTTTGTTGTCGTTGTGCATTCACTATCCAGACCAGAAACACGTTTACACTAATTACTCAGATATCTGTTCCGCGAAAAATTAAAACGTAACTGTCTGTACGGAGCGCCGCCGTCGGGTCGCAGCGGCAGGATCTATTTATCACCAACAAATACAACACAAGTAATGCTATTTTAAACAATGGAATTTATTTAGGGATATCATTATATATGCATTTGAATATTGTCTATTGTGCGGATTATAATAATAATAATAATATCTTGGGACATCTCCACACACGGCTATCTGATCCCAAAGTACCTACGCATGAAGAAAGCTTGTGGTATGGTAACCAGACGGCTGATAAACTACATACATATATACATGTAAATATATATTTAAATGGATATTTTGATACTATGGATGAATACAATATTTTTTATAAACCAAAACTATAAAGTTTTCTTCTCTAGCTTCTCTATAATTCGTCTCTTGCTCTGAAGCTCATAAACTGTGCCGCAAGTGCTCGCTGTGCATCAAAACTGAAGTTACTACGTAGTTAGGAAATTCCGCTCGGCGCACACGATCGTACAACATTGTTAAAAGTTACCATTAAGTACGCGTAGGTTTGTGCTTTCGAGTTTTAAACTGTTTTTATCCAGAGTGGAATTATGTATAATATGGATACAAGTTTTGTATCGCCGTCCATATGAAGGAGCGCAATGAACGAGTCAGAAGTCGGCGAAAGTGGCGTGCTTGTATGAACAAATTGATCAATTCAGATGAATCACGTCAGGTTTATATGCATAAAAATACTTCACAGTCGGTGTTCTGTGCCTACCCTGTAAGGGACATGCAGTGATGATATTATATTAAAACGGTGTGTGTCCTACCTATCTGATACCTATTTGAATGACAAGGGCTGACCAATCTGATTGGGCTTACAAGTTTTTGCGAAGCTACACAAGTACATGCTTAACAAAAGCAAAATAAATACCCTTTGGAAGGTCGCAAAACGCTTAGTCAGGGGATCTTTCGCACGAGCCACACTGCTCAAAGTATTACTGCGGGCGAGCAAACAAGTCTTGCATCACCGTGTCGCGTTTGATTGAGTGTGGTATGGAGTAATATGGAGTATAGAGTAATGGATAGCAACTTATTTTTGACGAATTTCGGGATATTTGTCAGGATATATTTGAGGCAAAATACAGATTTTTATAAGCTGCAGGATTTTATATTAAGGATATAAATTCTCTATGATAATTTTATAAAACATTAAAAGAAAAAACCTCACAATATTCGATGCCCAGGACGGTGTCTCTGAAGTACTTTCGCGCCACTTCTTCAGTCAAAGGGTTGTCAGTCGGAATGTCTATCACAGGGCCGCCTTCCAGCAGCTGGAAAACTAGATACAATTGGTCTTCTGCTGGGTCATCTAAGACCTGGAAAAGAATTAGTGTTTAAGTACATAATCAAATAATGAAAAGAGAAGTTCTCTCTACGGTAAAATTTCAGTCTTCTACAAAGAGTCTCTGGAGTTAAAATAATAGAGATGCATTTTACGATGATATATGCAATTTTATACTAAGTATATCACAGAATATGCCGGTAAAAGAAAACATCACGGGGAAAAGTTTACGTCAGAGTTGCACTAAATATTCTCCACGGGATGTGAAAGCTGCAATTGGTTTGCATTTGGTCAGCTTGATGGACTGTCCTTAGGTGACAGTGCAGAGTTGACAGTAATGACATAATCAAATATATCTAAGGTTTTTGAAGCTAAAACGTAACTAGTGAGACGAGGGAGTGTACTACATTCCACTGTTACGCTTTTATTCACCAGGTTCTTGACGCAGGTGGAGATTATGCGCAATCTGCAAACAAAGCCTTAGGGATTTTTATAATGGTAGTGGATATTGATGATAAAAATAGATGGAACCTACATTCATCAAACAAATATTTGTCATATCAGCTATAAGAAACAGAACCCAACGCAAAGGAGAAACACTAAACACTAAATGTCCTTGTACGCAGTACCAAAGTTATCGGTTCGCTTGATGAATTAAGACCCAGATGCAGGAGTAATGCAAGAAAGGTAGCAATAAAAATTTGGAGAAGGAACTTTTAAAAGAAAGAAACTTCACGAGGAGCACACGTCACAATAAAAAAGCTTTTAGGAATTCAGTGCTCTTTGAATTTAAAAAGCTCCTGGCTTTTTCTTTGCCAGTATAAAAGTATAAAGAATATAATTCTTTAAGAAAATTCTACGTTTCCATGACATGACATGTATTTGACTGAAAGTATGATTAGAGAAACAATATAAATGCATTTATTGCTGACTGACTGTAGCCGGTTTAATTCCGAGGTAAACTAAGCTATCAAATATCATTTATTCAAAATTGGTTCATTATAACACTTTTTGTACGTCAACATGAAACTACCACCGCTTCGGAAAAGGCGTTGCTATGGAGAAGAAGCGGCGAAAGAAACTCCATAGGTGTGCATCTTTTAAAATCACGTAACATCACGCCTGTTATCTACGAAGAGGTAGGCAGAGGTGTGTAGAACACCCCCACAATTCACCAGTTACGTTTACGTCCCACTATGGAATAGGTGGTGAGCCTAT
>DWTO01002354.1:0-14141 GCA_018244755.1 Jemadia pseudognetus
AAACGTGGGAGTGGTTCTGCATTCCTCTGCCTACCTCTTCGGGGATTACAGGCGTGAAGTTACTTTTTTTTTTGTATTCTATCTATACAGAACTAAAGACGACAAGAGAAGTTCAATCGTGTTAAGTGCGTGTACCGTGCGTAAGTATGTACTTACATCTTAAAACACGAAACAAATATCTCCACAATCTGATTAATGATAAGGCAAAACTATTGGAAAGAGTAACTCGCTTCACTGGTTTTACTAAATCACGCAATAAAGTCGGTTTGCGACAAAAAGCAGTTATGGTCGGTCCAAAAGGTCTGGACACGTATATTCAGATAATGGCAAGTCATATTGTTTGTACAAAGGATACGACTAATAAAATCGAGTCGTTTGTAAGCGTCCTAAGAAACATTCGGGATTATAAGTCATTCAGTACCTATATTTAGCAGAACTAGAAAACTAATACAGTTCAATTTGTCCCAAGTTTAAATCACAAAAAAATTGTTCGATTTAAATATAAAACAAACCGGTTTTTTTCGCCTAAATAATACTAAATATCTCATGTAGAACATCGTTATAGAAAATAAATATTAATTTTTTTTATCACATATTATTAATTTTCGGTTATTTTAATAAATAGAAGTATGTAGTAGACTGGAATATGATAATATACATATAATACGACTTAGTAGAGTCAAAGAAGAAACACCACACTGAAATTCGAGATATCATTATTTCAAGATTGTTAACCCTTATCACTAGTGACAGGTTGGTAGTACAGACGTGTTTATAGTCATACTCGGACCGAAGTGATAGTAGACATATAATATACACATACATTATTTATAGTATCGCTCCAGGTTACATTTTATCACTGAGGGTAACATACGTATCTTGAAAAAACATTTTGTCTATTTTCTAGATCAATCGATTTTCTAATTTAGATTTTCTAGTAATGGTTCGGAGTCTGGAAATATGTTGTACGGCAATAGGCTGACCACTTATTCCACAGTGGGAGGTTAACGTAACTGGTGAAATGTGGGAGTGTACTACACTCTTCTGCCTACCTCTTCGAGGCTGACATGCCTAGTATTATACGTTTGTTTATTATTATATTATCACGCCAGGTCGCTTATGGGGCAGGCAGAGGGTATCGACTACCAAATATCTTTATCCTTATACACCTGCCACGCTTGTACATTCATCACTTTCTTGTTAGTTCTGTTACACAAACACATTAATCATACTGATACGAATGCACGCGTGAATTATACTCAAACATATTACCGATTCTCATATAAATAATAATATTTACCGAATGCGGGAAGTCTGGAGCATACTCCGCCGCTCCGACACAAATATAAAGTATTGCAATAATATTATCATAAAAAGGATTTTGTATTTATTTTGGAATACTTCCTAATGTGATCCTGATATGCACATAATTATTTACTTAAACCTTAACAGTATGTTTGTTATGTAAAAAAAAGAAATCCGCAATTAGTATAAGATGTAAAGTTTACGACAATAAACCAAAATATGAGCACGGGCCCACATGAAATATTCATGAAGTGAATCGTTCAAGTGGGGGCACGCGAAAAAAAACAAAGTCCGTACTACTAATATTTTCTACAAACCAGAATATATTGTTGGATATGTTTTTGATAAAATATCGCTTATATTGTTTCGACGTTTACCGAGTTTTCTCGAGAAATCTTTTACGTTACCAATAACAGAACGGGTCGTCGGATGTCTAAAAAGTACTTAAATAGAATGGAAAAAATATTGTAAACATCTAGACTATATTTGACGATATGCATCAGATAATAAAGTCTGACTTAATTATTTAAACATTTTTAGTCTTTCTATAATGTATTATTTCTGGGATGTATTGGAATGTATTTAAGGATCCCGTTGATATTGCTATATTTTGTTATAATGAATTATTTGCACATAATGACAGATCTACCTTTATCAATCTTTTTATGCACACACGAAGAAGAAAAATTAAAACCAAGTAAGATCTGTAAGGTCTCTCGGTTCTCTGCCTCGGTTCTATGTCTACCACATGAAGGACATGACGTAGGAATATAATACGAGTAACGAAATTATAGAATTCATTTTGTGTGACAAATTTGACGTAACCTAGTTAGTTATTTTTAGGTAAATTAACAGGGTATGACGCAGCAATATCCCGACGCGAACGAATAATTAAAAGTTTGAAATCAAAATTTGTAATCCAGCTTTTCGAAAGGATTACATGTGTGAGCTGTTATTACGCAGGATATCTACCCTGTTTTAGGAGACCGCTCTCTAAATCCAACGTTAAAATGTCAGAAAATATTAAGCTCGGAATAAAATGACAAACAAAGAACAATATAAAAATGAGTAACGGAACTAAACGACATAAAATTACTTTATTAATAATTATTATTACGCCATAAGACAAACAGATAAATGCGTTGGATGTGTTACCAACCTGTTAGTAATTAAATGCATTGAAATTATGTGTATTAAAATATTAATACTGTTATGAAGCAGGCGATGTTATAGGCTTGTCGGGTAATAAATTATTGAAAAGAAACTAATAAATTTTCCATCTGCGAGCCTACTTGAAGATATTTAATATGGAATAACTTTGTACAACTACTCATGTCCATTCTTCTCTTGTCATTTCTGTGTGTACATAAATAAAAATAGGAAAAGCATCGATACGAAGTTTAATTATTTACGCTCATCTATTGAGCAATATTATTCTTGAAATGTATCGAATACTAGTCGTTAGTATATGGTACGAATTAACCGCTCCGTAAGTCACAAAGTGACTTAGGGCGCATGAATACCAATCATAAGTATGACTCATACTTGCTTTTAGATGCAAATTACCATAAACTTAATTATATAATATTCTTATAAGGTTCCTGTTCTACTGTAGATACTTATATAAAGTAATACATATTTAGGTACGCTATTTATAAAGCCCATCTCATTTAGATGTATGACGGTTTAATTTTGTTTAATTGTTTCAAAAATTACTTTCTTATCTAATGTCTATTATGTCTACATATTTACCTAAGCTTATTTTTTAAATGAACAAAATATCATATATACGTTAATTTAAAACTAAATATATGCTAGGAAATCTAATCACTAATCGATTCATTACTCTCTTTTGTGAAAATCCAAAAGTTTGTAGCTTATGTGATAAATAAAATCATTTAATTATATTGGTATGCGGGTACACCTATATTTAGAACAGAAATCCATTCTTTGAACCCCAACCCGCAAAAACCATAAGCGCGCAAAAACTCCAAGCCGCCTTATACTCGCCAAGAATTTACTGCTAATGACAAAATTCTATTCGGAATGAGGAGATATAGATACTTGTAGTGTAGGCGGGCTTCTATCTGTTTTAGGAACCAATCAAGAATGATGGATTGCTTGGAGAAATAAAAATGGATCGTACAACAAGAAGAAACCATATCTATGTGTGAATGAAATAATGGTAGAACAAAATAAGTAAGGTCTTATGTACTTTAGGGTAAATTGATACTATTACTCATTATTTTTTCAATTATGTAAACGCACAAGAATACATTGCTGCAAGAATTTTATTGTTGAATATACACAAAAAAAAACAAGAAAATAAAATTCACTCGGCCAAATGCTATGATATACATAAGTTGTAAGGGAAATTATACTTATTCTTAGTAAGAATTAATGTCAATTTGTTTAGAATCTGTCTTTACTTTTGGTCAGTAATTTATACGTAACATCTCGCTTGTAATCCTCGAATACGTAGGCAGAGAAGTGGAGTACTCTCCGTCGTTTCACCGGTTATATTTACGTCCCATTATGAAATAGGGGCTGGGCCTATGACCATACACCGGACACAAATCTAGACTCCGCTTCTAGAAGAAGCCCTTACCAGAAAATTTAACTAGAAATTCCTTCTACAAAATTTCAATAGTATCGACCCGACCTTACCCAGGATCTCTAGATCAACAGCCGTGGCTACACGATGAACAATGCAGTCAGCAGGCATGCAGTCTCTTTATGCATTTCTAAAAAAAAAACTTTGTAATTTTTACCTACAATTATACAAAGTTAGAGTGATAACGTAGCTAGCTACAAAAGAAGAAACTAAATTCGGGCAGTGTTCCCACAATACGTGACGAATAATTTGCATTCATTCCTGGAGTAAACAAGATAACTTTGCTTGTGTATGTCAGGCACGTTCTATCGTGCACTTTCGACATTTTCATGCAGTTGTTCCAGCTGCACATACGAAAATACAAAATGCATGCGTTGTTCGTAAAAGAGTTAGATAAATGTTTGGACATTAAAACGGAATATCAAATTTACGTAACAAGTTACATATTCCAAAATATGTCTCCCATTTGAGGTTCAATTGAAGAGGAAGCTTTTAATATTGAATATTATATGATGAATATTAAAAACATGAATAAATATAAGATTAAAAACAGCACTCGTTCAGATTTGTATAAAATTTCAATTTCTACTAACGGCCATTAAAGCTAACTTACGAAAGCTTTGCGAACATACGCATTATTGCTGCTAAGTAGGTTGCATTATTCTGAAGGGTATTGTAAATAGACTTATATATTAAAGCATTACAATTTAGTTCTGTGCAGTAGTAACGATTTAGTAACAGTATTCGCATATTGCTTTTATCTCATTTTATGACAAACGTCTGTGGCTCCTTCATCAGTGCTCGAAACGTCAACATCGGTGTGTTTAACACGATAGTGCTGCCATCTAGGCAACAGTGCTGCCATCTAATCGACAGTACTTTCATCTCTTCGATATAAAATGCTGCCGTTGCCTACAACAAATGACACTCGATTGGGGGTACTAGATCTATTTAAACTAAGCCACACGTGATTCACGCCTGTTGAGGTCTATAATGTTTAATCGTTAACACCATTAAGGTTCAGAGTGGCCTGCGTGTTTCACTCACATAATACCCTCCTGTTAATGCAACAGCAGTAAATAACTGAAACATTATTCAGGATACCTACTCAATTCCATGCAAGCCTCATCGTTGTATGCGACCGCGTGAATCTCAAAACCGTAAATCAATTAAGTTCGCATACTACTCCCGATTAGTTGTTTATAAACAACGGGCGGCCTAGAATGGCGACGTGCCTGAAATTGACGGAAAATGTATTGTAATAATAATAAATATTCCGGTTATGCGGGATGATGATCTGCGAAAGTCTGCAGGCAGAAGCTCGATGCAGCAAACCGAGAACAGGGTTCAATAATGCTCTTTGGGGGAGGCCTATGTCCAGCTGTGGACTGAGATAGGCTGATGATAATGAACTGTAATGAAGTGCAAGTTTGATTTAATATAAATGTAGTTTTCACCACAAGATGAAGACGAACTCACATACATATATTTGAAAATTTTTGTTTGATGTGTAACAAAAATAACAATAAATTGTAAAGCTCCCCTGCGTTTCGTGGTCATGTTACTAAAAAGTTACCCTGCTCCAGTTCCGCAGTCTGTCCCACTTGTACTATTAGGTAACAGTTGTTGAACATTCTCGAAAGCCGTTATAGTAGTTTGAACCCATCTAGCCGATGAATTGGACGCTAACCGGTTTTTCTAGCAATATGTACTCGACCAGACTAACGCAATGTATTTCAATCGTCCCTTAAGTTACCTTTGTATGCAAGTACTTTGTTATAGCTGAATGAAATACTTAAGAAACCTTTTAAGAATTTTCTTTACAATAAAAGCAGGTAAGATAAAATCCTGGTTAAGACTCAAGCTTTTGTTTCCTTAAATACTCTCCTGAAACCACTGCAGAAACTTCTAGTGTAACTGTGGCATGAAGTTCTGATAATTTGAACTTTCCACAGCAGTATTTTGATTGAGTTGAGATACATTGTTGTAGAGTACGAGTAAATTGAAATAAATGAACACTGTTGAAAAAGCTTTGCACGATAGCATTAACCTAATAGCATTGTACAATTCGCAAAGAGGAGAATGAAAACATTACGTAATAAATGTAGTAATGCAGGTAATAAATCACGTGAATTTAATAGAATTAGCTATTATTTACTTTATTTAGCAATTTTCCTAACAGAAAACATTTTGTAGTCACCCTTATATTAACTTCAATTTATTTAGATTCCACTCTTGATGTAGGTATCTGCACGAGAATAAATAATAACACAATTATATTCCACAAACACAAATATATTTCATCGAGTTTTGCATTACATTGTAGCCGAAGCAAATTTAAATCTGCCTTTTTAAATTGCCTTTTACCGCGGGGACAACGTAGCAGTGAAAATCTAAATTTGCATTTCGAGTGCGCTTATTTTCCCAACCCTCTATTTACGGACTTTAAATACGTGCATATTAAATAAGTTTAATTATTTTTATTGTGACAAACACACAGCTATGTGAGGTTTTACAAACGTATAAACATATTTTATATTCATGTAAAAGTATTCATACGGGTTGTATTTGCGCTCGTAATGTGTTTCTTGCGTGGGTGAAGTAACCAAAATTACACAAATAAATTAGTATTTGTTGCCATATCTTTGAAGAATATAAACACTGTTAACTCAAGAGGCATAATAAAAAAGTATAAAATAAAAACCTCATAATTTGTTCTGAGCTATTTCTTTACCGAGAAAATCCAATGGTGGGATGTTATTGTGACAAAACACTATCAAAATCAAAGGGAAATCTATTAAGTTTAATCTAACAGGACATTTTTCAGTCATATTTACAGCAGTAACCACGAGTAAAATGAATAGGCTGTAATGGAATGACGTGTAAATAAGATGTACGTGACTAAATCCAGGTCAAACTTGTTGCGGAACTATGAAATACGCGCGAACTGCGGCGCAGCGCAGCGCCACAATCTTCCGCTGCTTTTATAAATTACACCAACATTTCTCGTTTAGAACGCAACTTTCTTTGTTCTACGTTTATGACATTTCTACATATTTAATAAAAGAGTAAAGAGTCGTGCTTATTTTTCAAAACTTTATAGCATTTTCTAACGGTTTTTATGATGTCAATATTTCCCACTTACATTTTATTTCAGTATTAAAGCATTGTAAAGCTGAAATGGCGTTATAATAGAGGCTTAGTGGTTAGTTAAAATTTATAATAAGTTATATATCTAACGCTTCCGGGAGCAACGGAAGTACTCGATCCTGTTTTACATCGTTAAGTGAAAATCAGTAAATCTTGTTGGAGACCTTTAGCCTTTGTTCACTGAGCCATATCTCTAGTCTTCATGAGCGTACAGAAATTTATTACTGGAGGGTATAGTAACCCGCGCTCGGCAGCCATTAAACGGTTATAGACACGTGAAGAACGCGGCAGAAATTTATTTTTACATAACTAGATATTCTCATTTTAGACTTTTAGAGTACGAATATATTTTAAATACATAGCTATTGCTAGTACATGTCAATAGCAATAGCATTAATAGCATTAGCTAGCTATACTGCTATACTAGCAATTGCTATACTAGCATTACTATACTAGCAATACTAGCTAGCTATATTGCTATACTAGCAATAGCATTAAGCCATATTGTGCATTAATATATTATGTATACGTTATTCAACTAAACTGCATCTGAATGAATTTATCTAAAAGCTTCCATTCAAATTAAAATTTCAGATGTTTAATCGCAATTCACGAGACATTTTGAGTTAATATATAAATGGTGCTGTAAGAAGGTCGCAAACACTTTAAATTACAGAGTACTTGTAGATAAAAGCTTTAAAATCTCTTCCATTTCCTGCCAACGCTTATTTAATTTAAGTGTCTCAAGGCTGCAGCTGATTCACACAGACGCTTCACGTTATTGAATGTCATTACGCAAAATTCAATTTTGTAATTTTGTACTGACCAAAATCGTGTTGATTGTATCAATTTTCAAATTTTACTGCACACTATCGAGGTCCTAAAATCGATATCGTGGCTGGTGAGCTTCGATGAAGGATTGGAAAACTTGATATGAGCTGTAGTCCTGTATCGTTCTAAATGTGAATCCACAAAAATATCTTACTAAAACGCAACTGCATGGGAAATGTATTAGAATGTTATACGATAAACGTGTGGAGCGAGTAAACATTAGAAACGATTACATTACAAGGAGTTTGAAAGTAACGCCTGTGGCAGAAATGGCAGACCCGTTATGAAGATGGATGAACATCATGTGACAAAAAAGTGACGATGAAGTAGGATGGCTATAGGCGAGGAATGATGAGGAAAACATGATTGAATTGCTTAAAAAGTATATGAATGAAAACACAGCGAATGTTGAAATGACGGCTAAATAAGTGGTAATGAGACAGAAAACATGTTGCGTGAACTATAAATCAGTTGGGAACGAAACAGGAAAATGATAAAATAATTGTGGGAGTTAGATCCACTTTCTTACAATTTTTAGAATATATTCAAACTACAAGTTGATAACACTTAACCAAACTACAGAAGTTCTATTAACTCTAACTTCAATGTCCCCTTATTTGTGCATTGCAAATTGCATTGCATTGCAAATGACGTGTGAATTTAATTAAATCTTTTACGTTTTTCTCTTTTGGTCCATTCATATGTATACCATGAAAATAATCACGCTTATTTTATTACGCATAGCTATTCGGTATGTTTGTTATGTAAGTTGAAATACGATATAGCGCAGTCATGAATCATTTCAAATATTGAACAGGATACTAGTAATTTATTATTATTAAATTATTATTGCTCTCTATCTACTCCATAAGGAACCTGGTGTGAAGATATGAATGATCCGTTGGACCAGTGGTTAATGAAACAGACCATTTTTTTTCATTCACAATACGTCTAAATACTGTCTCGTGGGTCAAGTGCGCAATGAGCAAGCGCGACTGCCGATCGAGAGGTCCCGTGTTCAAATCCCGTATCAGGTACTATTGGTCTAGCATAAATTTGTAGTAATTTAGTAATGGCTCGAAGTCTAGATTTGTGCCCGATGTACAGCAATAGACTTATTCCCTATTCCATAGTGTGCTATGCTCCTTAACCTACCTCTACGGGAATTATAAGCGTGACGTTACATTTAATACGATAAAGAGGCAACACGTTTGTATACTACAAATTTATGCGCTATTAATGCATTGCACATGCATTATGTTTATCTGCTCGTGTTATTACAGTAATCGAGTTACAAATATTGTAATAAAATTAATTTCCGAAATTTGCACATGTCACTATCGAGGAAAACTTGTACTCTGTTGAATGGGTATCAACTTTTGTAGAAAAATAACTATAAATAGTTTAACCGACCTTAGCAAACAGTTCAAGCGACAGTTGAAGCTTTTGAAAGCCTAGCGCATTCGTTAGCAATGCTGTTTTCTTCACAGGTATTTTAATTTACTGGATTTTATAACAAATCAATAGCAAGTATTTTAAAAATACATTCTATCGCGCATGATTCGTAATAAAAGTAGATACAATCAGCGTTTTTCTCCACATGGAACTCATATGAAACGTTTTCATATGTCAAATGTGCCACCCTTCGACAGCGACCTTTATATTTCCTTTCAGTCGATGGCAAATAATATTTTGATTCGAATTCTCATGATACCTTGAACTGTTACATCACCGTTGCTCACACAGACTGTTACGGACTGTTTATAAATTGCTACAGAAATCGTATCGACATCGAAGCTCTCACTACAGAATGAATTTCATATAAAAATCTTTTTAACTCTATATTCTTTTTTTATATTATACCCGTTATGATGGTATTAAAGCCTTATGTCCAGGCTTCGATGGCGTCAGCACCATATTTACGCCAAATTGCTGACCTCCATGAGTGTCAGAATTTGTGACCCTATTTGAAGGATTTTATAAGCAGACTTATTAGAAAACATTCTGTTTTACCATTCAGAGACGCCAACGCCACTGTTACTGATGTGAACTAGATTCTGTACGTGGTCTACAAAGTACTGCGCCAAAATAACTGCGAAATTCACGAACCTTTTGTAACATAACGTAAAAAGTCTCGGAGGTCAAAAATGAAACCTTCTACAACTTTTTAACTCATTATTAT
Source organism: Jemadia pseudognetus (assembly GCA_018244755.1). Taxonomy (NCBI): domain Eukaryota; kingdom Metazoa; phylum Arthropoda; class Insecta; order Lepidoptera; family Hesperiidae; genus Jemadia; species Jemadia pseudognetus. Next base: position 10,083 of record DWTO01002354.1, read on the forward strand.
TTTAACCCATATTAATACAAATTGTTTCATTAGATATAACATTTTTAATATTGTATGTGAGTACGTTTCTAGTTTATATTGCAAACTAGAATGAAATTTAACTATATTTACAAAAAGATTGTGTATTGGAATTTGTTTATACACATTAATATCAATAAGTCAAACAATACATTACTTTTATATTTCGTTAAGGTTTCGCTAAAGTTTTCTTATAATGTAAGCACATATTGACATATTATTTATTTCTTGTCAAATTCCATATGAAAAATATTCGTATAATCATTTGTCTACATTTACCTTAACTCGTTGTCGTAGTAATAACTGCGATCGACACAACGAACTAAGATGAATAAACTGCTGAAACCCCGTCGCACTCGTGAGCGCATCGCTCAAACAATACCTGTGTCAGTACAAAGCATGTTATCTTTATATCAACTCCGCTGTGCTCTCAGTGTGCATTTCATTACCCGCCGCTTGTTAAAGAAGTCATTAAGCGTTATCGTATGGCATTGTATGAACTAATGTATTCGCGTAAGCATTAATGTAAGTGCCACTTAAATCTTTGTGGTTATTCTAGCAGCTTAAGCCTCGCCGGCCATGAATACGTATGAAATAATGCAAGCTTCTATGATTATTATCCAGGAGTCATTAAAGGGTAAGAAAATAATGTAGCACGGGCCTAGTGAACTGTACTTAGAATTTAGCCAATGATTGTAGACATATAACATTTATATTAACGCTTATGTTAGTAACTTCTTTTGTCTCAATGCAATTGCATACAACTTTAGTATGAATGAAATTCAGCCCATGGACATCCGCGTTCAATATAAAAAAGTTAATGCATTCCTACTATATGAAATCGAAATGCGTTGAAAATTTTTAGAACTAAGGTGATTCCTTTATGTTCCGAATTCAAAATATTTAAGCAGAATGCAGATATCATTTCATACTGCGTGCTTACACGTAGCGAGTTAACGTCACTTAACAAAATTTAGATAAATGCGTCGCACTCTGCCGGATTACATTAGGCACTTTAATAGGGCGCCATATAACGTGAACTAATGGCATGATATATAGGTCAAAAGTACATTCCATGAGAGGAAATATCCTAATAAATTCGCTCGTTAAACTTAACTCACCTACCTCATTTAAATACGCGCACTTATCTCAAAGCGTAATAGTACTTTGTTTGGACGTACGCCAGCTTCTTCCCGTAACGCGCAGAACTTTGACATACATACATAAGTGGATCTACGTTTTACGTATTAACTATCAAACAATGCAAGGAAAAATTTGTTAATGAAGTACATATTATGTCTCGTGGAGTTCAATTTTACGCGATAATTAATTAAAAGCTAAATTCCATTAAAGTAATCTTGAATTGACTGCCTCGTCAGTCGTATTAAGCATGACTCGTGAGTCAGCAAGTAACAGTCGTGGCAAGCATGAGATGTACTGTATTTTATTACTTTACATTTACTTTACATTTACTTTACTGGACATTTTATATTTCGTCTACTATCCAAACTATGGTCAATGCGAGGATTCAAAGATGATATATTTAATCAGTTGTTATGGGTAAAAAATTGTTTACTTTTTATTTCCACTAATCATTTTCTGATGAAGTGATTCATTAGAAGATTATTAATAAATAATAAGCGTTAAGAATTAACAATTAGATATGAATCCTGGCTCGAGCTTTTGAGTATGTATATGTATGTGTATGTATGTATAGCTGTTAAATACATGGAGTTATTAAATCTTATAATATGTTGTATATACTCGTACAATGCAAACTGTTATGAAACCACATGGGATGTTAATACCGCGAGCATTATAAAAATCTAGTTTAACATAGTATGACCTAGGTTCAACAGTTCTTTATTAATGTTCCGATTTTTCTTGTCCCCTCTAAGATATAACAAAGTGTCGGATGGCATAATTTATAACACTGACGTCCCAGCTCGTCCCCTTTCCCGCGTGCACTAGATTGAAGGTTTTTGTAGCGACAAATTGTAAGGTTTTTTAAATTGGATTTTCGTTTATATCTTACTAAATCAATCGGATAATTACACATGATTGATGGTGCGGGAGGTACCTATCGAGTAAGGTCATAATTATTCAGGACAGCGGTAATATTTTTGATCAATATTAGTAATGTTTGTGTTACGATGTTGTCGGTAATAACAAATTTGTTACGCCTGTAGGAAGCTATGTTTTATATGCCAGTAGACGAAAAGTTTGTTATGTATACACGTATTGGTTTTTCGTGTACGCAAACAATATGAGCTCAATATATTTATTTTTTATATCTTTATTACGTTGCGAGGCTTTTTATGTTTTACACGGCTTCAAACTTTGCGGAAAACGATATTCCACCTACGAGTTTGAGATATCGTGGGAAACGTAATCCACAAGAAGTTAGCGTAAGACCTTGTTTACTGTATTATCTTTTTTCTTGTATCCGAATTAAATTTTAGCTGTGCGGTTGTGTTGTTAATAAGGAATGTAAGCTTACGACGAAAATTACCTTCAAGTTTGCAAACATTTGATATAACATCATTCTAGATTATATTTAGTATAGTAGATATCTGGATGTTTGTATTTGAAATATTTCTATTCTCCTGTTCCTGTTTCAACTTGGCTACCTTTTAACTGGCGCTTGTGCCTGATGTGTTCGTAAAATTTAATTAAAAAAACATTAACAAGTGTGTTGGAAACTTTGAAATTATAGGGTAAACAGCTGGCGAGGTTCAAGCGTTGTTATCTAACGATGACTAGCCCGCGAGCCTGCTTACAATGCACTCTTCGAAGGAAAGGGTCTCGAGAATCGCCGTCGTTTGCATTCGATACCCACGCAAAAACGAATGCTCTATCATATCAGCGTATACACATAACATATGTAAATGGATCCAACCAAAAATATAGCCAACATTTCAAATCCTTTGAGACGACTTCGGTAAATGTTATTGCCCGACAATTCCTAACCCTTGCATTCGATCCCTAACGTATTACACACTGTACGTACAAATAATAATAATTTAACAAGATACGTAGTAAAGAATTTTAATAGCTGTAAATCGCATATGGATCTTACATTTGATCTCAAAGCTTAATTGTTATGTACTATACAAATAATAATATAATTTAAACGACTCGTACGAAAAAGAATTCTATAGGACCTATAGTATAAGGTCATGTCGTGTTCCGTATACTTAATCTACACCTAGATCCATCAGGTGATTTATGGTTCTGCTGTTAGACACGGATCTCCTTTTAGAACGAAAGGGGTTCGGGCCGTAATCTCCACGGTGACCCAATTATGTATGCCAAACACTTCACACGCCTTAGATAACGTAATGGAGAATTCTACTGCTGGAGAATTTCCTCGAGATGTGCAGGTTTTCCTCCACCATTACAACTCACATTGAATATTATAAACGCATACACGCTCGTAAAGTTAAATGTGCTTACTAAAGATTTATCCCCAGCGTTGTTTTTGGTCTCATATATGTGTGTACAATCCAGGATATTTTGAGGCAAGGATGAAATACACGTTTTATAGGCACCCGTGGTTTACCTTAGAAAACGTCTACGCTAAACATGAAGCGAACTTATTTAGCCTAGAAAAACATAAATTCTCGCCTGTGATCCCCAAAGTGATAGGCAGAAGAATACAGTGCACTCTCACGTCTCATCAGTTACGTAAGCCGTACGTTAAAACCATAAATATCACAAAATCCCGATCCCGAAACATAACACATAAATCTGTATGAATAAAATGTCATTGCTAATACACCATATAAACATGTCATCTAGCTAATATAATGCAAGTAAATACAAGTAAATTCGTTTATATCTTTGTAAGTTCTTGATTAATCAGAGCTCAACGCGCCCACTTCAATGGTAATAATATCTTTAGCCACTTAACTTGGATTATAAGACCTCCATTATTCTTCGTTTGAAATGAATAAAATATTACTATATATTCTCTCTTTTACAAAACTAATCGAAGCACATACCTATGTCATCTGATGAAAATTGGAGACAAGTCATGGA
>DWTO01002355.1:0-14134 GCA_018244755.1 Jemadia pseudognetus
ATACACATCTTCACCTTACGTAAACAACAAATACCTACTTGTTATCTTGTCTATGCCTGAGTACATACAGCATACTCAGTCCATGAACATACCTTACCTACATACATATGTGATCAATGAAAAGTTCCTAATAACAGATTAGGTAAAAACGTAGACATGGAAAACTATTTTACCTCGTTTTTATTAACTCTCTTAGGATCTCGTCTCTTAAGGTGGAATTTTGTGATCAATTTTGCACTACCTTCGCGATTAGCCAGAGACTTTTTTGAATATTGCTGACGTGGATGACAATACCATAATAAAAAAAGTTTAAGTGTAGTTTATACTACGTTATAAAATAACGGAATAAAAAAAGTTGAAATGAAAACATTTCGTTTTGTTTCTTTATTGTCTAATATAAAAAAATCTCTTGACACAGCGTTAGTTACTAAACTCCTCCCAAACGGATTGACCGATTATTATGAATTTTTTGGGTATACTTGCTAGGTTTGAAAATAATTCGTACGCTAATTTCTATACCCTTAACAAGGGTGGCCCTATCCATAAAAAACTATCTTTTTTTTATTTATTTATATTTAGCATCAAAAACAATCTGACCCCAAATTTTTATCGTACAACGATTAACAATATCTAAACAATTTTACCGTAGTTCGTTTTCAAACACACAATACAGTTTTTATACCATATTCAAAATATTCACTAGAAATAATTTCTATAGCAGAACGTTTGCCGTGACAACTAGTATTTCGTAGAAACAAAAAAATCATAATTTGGTATAAAATTAGTAAAATATTTTTTTTTAAATATACTTCAATAAAAAAAATCACCGAGTCTGCTGGTAGAGAATGCTATTATGGACTTTAATTCTGATCTAAGTAAAGGTCACTAGAAATGAGAACAAAATTAAGATTTGCGATCGAGACAGAGTGCGGATGTACCTACACGTAAAACATAAAATGAAGAAAATGTATAGAGTTATAGGCTAACCGGCGGCGGTTTTCGTTCCAGGGCCACATGACGGGCGCCAGCCTGAACCCCGCGCGTAGCTTGGCGCCAGCGCTGCTTCAGAAATTCCGCCCGGATCACTGGGTAGAGTGTTCTACTTTATTTTGTAAAACAACATACATTTATATTTGAATAGGTACAACAAAGCAATAAGTGAAGAAACTTGTCAAGAGGAAACAGGTAATTCAGTATTTCCCTGTAAGCCATGTAGCCTATCGGCAGTTGTGCAATGTGATGGTTTAGGGCATTAGAATGAAATCTGGTCATTCTGACAGGAGATCCGTGCCCAATAATTGGCGAATAAAAGGGTGGATAACCAAGATGAATGCCCAAATAATTATCACATACTCGAACAGCGCATACCTACTGCTCGCAAATTTGGATTTCAGTTTGAAGAGAATAAATGACAGGTTGAAATCTAATGTGGAATAACAGAAACGTGTGGTGTGAGTGCAGGTGTACTGGGTGGGTCCGCTGGGCGGCGCGGCGCTGGGCGCGCTGTTGCACCGGGCGCTGCGCCCGCCCGCGCCGCCGCCGCGCCGCGAGGCGTCGCTGCCGCTACACGACAAGACCGACCACTGACCCCGCGGCCATACGTGCCGCTTCCCTGTCTACACTCTCAAGTTATTCCCACTTTGTGACGATGTGCCCAATTGTACAGATAAAACGATCGAAATTGTGTAATTGAAGTACAGGTGATCGGAACAGACTCCCGACCGCTGCCCGCTACAATGATAGAACTTAACTGAAGTGAGCGCAAATTTTCTCGGACACTTAGTGAATGTTTACTGGCTTTTATGAGCGTACACTACAGGCGACTCAGTGGCGTAGCGTGGGTTTCGGCCGACCCTTAAAAGTTGTTTGTCGTGCCTGGTGAGAATGTTGACGACCAAAAAAATAAAGGAAAACGCCGTCGCTTCGTTTAACGTTTATCCTTCGGAGAATGTCGAAAGTGAATATATTTGGCCTTTTCGAGAAACAAAACTTTTTTGCCGCCCATGAACAACCCTTTGCCGCCCCTGAACAACCCTTTGCCGCCTCCTGAAAGTGCCGCCCGGGGCGGGCAGCCCCTACGTCCCCTCCCCCCAAGCTACGCTACTGAGGCGACTAGAGGCGACTGACCGCGGACACAAGTGGCAAGCAGTCGTAGAATAACATTACATCTATTTAAGTCTCCACAGTGCCTATGTACAATTATTATGCTTTTGTAAATAATTCACCTAATATTTAAGCTTCTATAAGTGTTTTAACTGGAACGCCATACATACGCTAAGCGTTCAAGTATAGTTAAAAATTAAACCGTTTTGTTAATAAACATTTTTATAAAAATAAAATATTTTATTCCAATAATCAACCACTCCAACTCCAAAAAAAATTAAGTTAGTCTGTTACGAGGCCAGCTTAATAAAAATAATTCGAATCAGTACTAACTGAACTAAACCATTTTATGGAAAATTTTCTTCGGGAAACGCTGATATCCACTTGCTGTCGAAACCATTAACGCTTGAATCTATTTCATTGGCTAATGGAGCACTCAAGATTTTCCAAAATGGGCGCCAGTGTACGAAGAGAGTGATATGGCATAACGATATAAAAATATTAAAAATATAGTCATTTAAAGTAGGTACCTAAACACCCAGTCCACAAAACGTAGGATATGAGATTTTTAACAAATATTATAAACCATTTCTTAATCTTCTTGTGGCTCTCATCAGCAAGGAAAACCGAAAACTGCTAACAATTTCGGATAATTCCTTTTGTATATTTCATTACCCTATAATAGATTGCATCAGTAGTCATTGAAAATTGTAATAAAATGTAATGGAGCTTCTTACGTGTTTCACGCGCAGCTGTATGCAGCTTACGTAAACGTCAAAAACGCCAATATGTTCATCGAAATAATTTTAAGCAACGTTTAGTTGTGAAAATAGCCGCGAATACAGTCGCAAACTGTAAGTAAACCGCACTTATACTCTACATTGAATATGTTTTTTTGTAACCTACAGGTTACAAAAGTGTACCTCAATGTACACACTGAGATAGCGTTTAGGACACAATTTATCACTCCATATCACAAAAGATTGATCAGACATATAATATTTTTATATAAAGCTCTTAGCGGGTACCTGGAGAGTACTCCACTATGTGTTATAGTTAGTGTTATAGTAATAAGACATGAGCATGAGTCGCTCTTCACACGGGCTGATGTATGTACATTTCTTACGCGGCAGTGAAGTTTTGCAATGTTCCAAAGCTTAGGCGAATGCAGTCGCAACACTGATCATTGCTAAATATTTACAAAAAGACGGGCACCGTAACAACTATAGCAAAGAACCATAATGGTAATTTCTTGATAACACACACATGCAAAATGTCTGGTCTACATAGCACCTCTTGACCCTCGCCATACATGAACAACCTGAGATCATCGGACGATAAGATGCTAACCCAGTTGTCTTGGAGTCCATGTTGTATAGTTGAACGCATAAGCGTTGTTGAATATAGTTGAAAATTGAGTTGTTAAACCAAATCTCAGGGCCATTGGTCGCGCAGAAATTGATGCAATAATGGCTCCGAAAATTCTCCACCTCAGCACCAATAAGCTAATTTGCTCACTTCTTCAACGGTGATCTCCTGCGGTGTATCGAACGGTTCACGTTTATTCCAGCACTCGAAACACACAGCATTGAATTTGATAGTCACCTTCCTCAGCGGCACTACAATTTTGCTGGCTATTAGATCATTGTCAAGCATTTTAAGTAACCTGTAAACGGTCTCAGCACTAAAAACTGTGACTAAGGATTAAAAGTAATTTAGAACTGAATGAAACTGTCAAGATTTGACGCTACAATAATGCAGTGTTACGTAAATTTTATTTGATTTCGCTCGTGGATGAAAATTAATCTCTCTATATACCCACACGAGGTATGTCGTTTCAAAAGGGGGGCGCTTTGTGTAATAAGTACTCGAGAGAGAGTAGAATAGGTATTATACAAAGATTCTGTGTCGTAACGAAATATAGAATTATACATAAGTACACAATGGTAGTCTCACAGTGGAGTAAAAGCTTAATATAGAATACATTACAAGAAACAATATAATAACGGGAAAGAGAACCCACGTTAGTAGTAGCAATTCCAAAGACGGTCAAAATAAGAAAATAAATAACGATCACCGATAACTTTATATTATCAGCTATGTTTTTACGCCTGGCGAGAAAACAGCATAAATACGATGAGTGCAGGTGACCGAGCGAAACTACAAGACTACTAATTTTGTAGACTTTTATTTTATTACGAAATAAATAGAACTAAACAATTTATTTTTACACTTAAACGGCGGATCACTCGGGGTACGTCGCGCGGCGCCCACCGCCTCACAGCCGCTTGAGGATGCGGCGGCGGTCGCGCGCCGCGCCCGCCTGCACGCCGCCGCGCCGCTCGCGCTTGGCGCGCGGGCCCGCCTCGCCCTCGCCCGCCGCCTCCTCCGCCTGCCAAGGGATTGACGCCTACCGTAATAAAAATTATAATCTTCGTGGTTCCTATAATTAAATAACATCGTTTTCAAATAAAATAAGTTTTCTTTAATACCCTTGCAGTCAGGTAAAAATTCTAATTTTATTATCTTATTTTTTTCGCACTGTAGAAGCACTACACCGTCACGTCCAAGTTTCAAAATATCACACTCTATTACGCACATTAGTATGTACTGAGAACAGTGCATTTTTTAGATCCACTTTTTAAACAAATTATTTATTTATGCCCGGATTTGTGCCCAGCGCATGGCCATAGGCTCACCACCTATTCCACAGTGGGACATAAAAGTAACTGGAGAAACGTGTGAGTGTTCTACACTCCTCTGCCTACCTCTTCGGGGATAACAGGCGTAATGTTACGTTACGTTTATTTATTTATTCTTCCTTAATAAAATTATAGCTTAACTAGGGTACAAGTGCGGACATAATTCCAATAGGACTGTAAAGATGAAATCATGTAATATCTACAGCAGCCTTAGTGTTCATAAAATATATTGCGGCAGGTCTGTTAGAATAGGGATATGTGGCACTCTGTGCTCTCTGCCTACCTCGTGAACGACCTGGCGTGAACATAAGTATAATCAGCACCATTCGTCCCGGTCCTGAGCCTTCCGAATCCTGCAGTACCCCCTATGTATGTACATATACATGTAAAATACATTTTACATGACTAAATACAGAACAATATTATAGATACATATGTAACATCATCACACCTATAATCCCCGAAGAGGTAGGCAGAGGAGTGCATTAGTTTCATCAGTTACATATGTTTACAACCCATTATGAATTGCCATCCACCCGGCACATATTCAGATTTTGCTACTCCTAGAAAGTTAGTTAGAAAAATTCAATAGTGGCAAACCCAGAATTTGGACCCAAGATCTCTCTATCAGCAGTCAAGTGTACAACCAACACGACCAGCTAGGCAGTCAATTATAGGTACATATTTATAATGAAAAACCCCCACAGGTTGAACTGTCTAAGGTCGATTAATTACATGTACACAAATATAGGAGGATTTTAACAAAGGTGTCTGTGTTAATTAACAGTCAATAAAAATTGCTTGGTTACTAAGAAATATGGCCTAATTTCCATAAGCCTAAAATACAATGGATATGATTGGTTTGTAATAAACTAGTTACATACATATATATCCTCAAGCCACAAATACACGGGGCCCTTACGGGGTAGGCAGAGAGCGCTGAGTGCCAAACATACATACATAATATAAACTGTTAACAATGCCAATCAAAGCTTGAGAGTACTCGTATAATATAGTAGATTACAAGTCAGAAGTTTAATTAGTTTACGACTAGAAATAAAAAATGTACAACCAATACCTGGGCACTATTATCGGCGAGTTGGGATTCATTCGGAGCAGCGCGGGGAGCCGGGGGCTGCAGGGGCGCACGCGCATGTATGTCGGTGTAAAGCTTGGCGCGTGCGAAGTACGCGTCGTAGCGGTCGCGGAGCAGCGCAGCCGCGTCGGCGTTGAGCGCGGAGTCGGGGTTGGGCGCGATGAGCAGGCAGCGCACGGCCAGCAGCGCGTGCGCCAGCCCCAGCTCGGGCCGCCAGTCGCGCGCCAGCGTGTTGACGCACACCTCGCCCGCCGCCGACACGTTGGGGTGGAAGATCTTAGTGAGGAAGTAGGCGCGCGGCGGCGCCGTCGGGAACTCGCGGCCCAGCACTAGCCGCACGCGGAATACGCCACCGGCATATGGTGTGTCAGCTGAAATCCAACCATCACGACATTTGTACATATTCATCTATATCATGCGATTTGTATAAGTTACATGTTTCTATTTCCACAATAAATGATGGAATGACCATTCAGCTCTTCTTTTAGTTTCGGCTAAAATAATAACATTATTGTAGGAAAAATTCATCAAAGTGTAAATAGACTTAATATGTTACAGATGGAATGAAAATACCTCTGATACCTTTTACAGGCTCATTATTAAGCATTATAGCTAAAAAGAAATCAGATTTCTCCATATAGCTTAGTTGTAGTCTCTGTCACCACTTAGGTTACATACATTACTCACTAGCACCCATATTGTGTCAAACATATTTTAATTCCTTTTCTGTACTATTGACTATGATAACAAGTTTCCAAGACTGTTGTACTTAAGTGTGTGTACTTTAGTATACTTTATAGGTAGGTGTAGCTAGTGGACTTAATGAAATGGGGTATCAATTAGTGGATTTAATGTTCTTCACCATTCTCAACAGTGACCTATCAATTTTATATCAATAAGCCTTGCATTACAGATGAAATGCAAAGTCTAAGTAATAACTCAGAAGTAAGGTTAGAGAACCTGACTGTCAGGGACCTATTTAATAAACGCGACAATGACAGGTGACAAGTGACAATCCGACAATTTGACAATATTTTGTTTAATAAAAGTTATCAGTGACAAATATAACACAGTGGAAAATCTACTAATATGTCGAATTGTCGTGATAATTTGACATATTTCTGTTTAATAAATAAATTCCCTTGACAGGCGACATGTGACAATTTGTCGAGAAAAACTTGTAGAATTTGTTTTATTAAACACTAAATTGTCACTGCAGGTAGATATACACATATTTGTCAGAGAGATTCTCGACAGGCTTTTCATCCAATGTCAATATTATTTGGCATTTAAATTATCGTTTTTAAAAATGGTTATAATGTTGTTGATGGATATCAGTAGTAGTGAAGATGAGTATTTGGTGCAAACAGTACAACGTCGACATATTTAAGCCAAGAATAAACTTTAATTTCAATGGAAAATTCATGGAACGGTTTCGAGTATCTAAAACTACCATTGAATACTTAATAAATATAATTAATTTAATTAATTAATTAATTTTCATGTGTTAACCTATCACTAAATCTGCCAAATAATACTGTTTCCATAAATAAGGCCTGAAATTGTTAATTTGGCATCCATTTCAAATAGCAAACAAAACAAGTTCAAGTCAAAAACAAAAGTAAAATTGTTATAGGTAGGTACTTTTTTTGATATTACCCTCATGTTGTCTCATATGCATGTCTCGCTATTGTGATGTGACAAATATGTCACAAAAAGTTATTATAATACTATTTGTCATGGTAATTGACAATTTGTCAATTACTATGACAAATAGTAATTGACAAATTGTCAATTACCATGACAAATAGTGTTAATATGACCTGTAATCCCTGAAGAGGTAGGCAGGGGAATATAAAACACTCCCATGTTTCACCAGTTACATTCACATCCCACTATGGGATAGTGGTGAGCCTATTACCATACACAGGGCACATATCCGGAATCCGAGCCATTATTAAAAAATCTAAATTAGGAAAATTTTGTAGTGCCTGGTCCAGGAATTGAACCCAGGACCTCCCGATTGGCAGGTGTACTTGCAACCAACATAATCAACATGGCAGTCAAAGTAAATATTAAATAAATAAAATTAAAAATAATGCTTATACATCTAAATAATAGAATTAATACTGATTCAAATTGAGGTATTGCCTGCATAAGCAATAACTATTATTATTTATATATAAAAATTTAAAGTGAAAAACAATATCTGAGGATTTATAAATGAACAGATACCATGCAATTGCTGATTTAACAATAACACAACCATAAAGATCCTACCGTAAGGTATCTAAGGCATAAGAAGATTGATGATGTTGATGGACTGGTTTATATTTCTAATGTGAGGTACAATGCATGAATTTGGTAAGTCATTATAGGGGATACGTACTAGGTCCGTCAATGAGCGCTACAACATCGGTGAGGTCGTCGTCGCGCAATAACAGCTTGATGCCGGCAGGCGGATGGGCAGCCAGCCGCCGTAGCTCACGCGCCACGCCGCGCAGTACTTGCGGGCACACGTTCTCCACGTTGGACATGCTGCTCTTGACAATTTAACACAGTAAGCCCATGTTCCGCCAATGTGTCTCCACGGCCTCCCGCCGCCCGTTGCACTGCTCCGTTATCTGATCTATTGGCAGCCTCTTAGCAGATTCTTAGCAGCCTACAAACAACAACTCTTAGGCTAATTATCTAATTAATTATATCGAATGTTTGTTTGTACGATGTTGCAGATGCATAAACAGCGACACAATAATTATATATACGTTACAAAGCTTAACTTTTAACTCGAATTTGATTTGATTGACGAATGATGGCTTTAATACGGTGTTGCTCTCACCGTATGCTTACGGTCATAGAGTGTATATATATATAACTACAACAACACTCGTCATCTACATCGCATCTTTATATAATTAACTTTAATTTGAGAATAAATACATATAAGTGTTTTTAAAAGTTTAATTTACTAGAACTCGTGCGTACTTTTAGTATCTTCTATAAACTTTTTATTATATTAAGCATACAGTTTCATCTTATCAGGCTTTTAGACTTCGGAGCTCTCCTTCGGAGATTATTTTTTATTATTGAATTACACAGTACAAAGGACAAATTAAGTAATTATACATATAAATTAAATTAAACTTTTTATAGTACGAATATTTTATTGTTATTTTATATTTGAACACTAACTGACCGGCGTAATCTGTACCGCCTTTTCAAGGTATTTTCTTTTTTTTCAATGCTCAATCTCGACAGGCAGGTAGATGCATAGAATAGGCATGTAGACAGACTTGTAAATAGTTTCCCATCTATTGGAAACTACTTATATGTTTATACTGTCCCTCTCCCTCTTCTTCTCCATGTTCCTGTCCCTGTTCGTCTACCTCTTGACGTCCTCCTCCGACTCGCTCACCCTTTCACTCTCACTCCGCGTCAGACAGAAGAACTTTAATTTGACACTATAAATATTTTTTTCATAAATTCAGTTTGTACGAACACAAAGTACACACCTTTTTGAAACATAAACCCCGAGCAACTAACTCATGAATGACATTATTAAAACGATGATATGACATTATATATGTTGATATTATATATACGATACGATATATATATACGATACGATATATATATACGATATAATGACATAAATAAAAAGTAACATGTCGGTTGTCATAACAACAATAGTTGCCAGTTACTATGGTTACCATGGATGCTGCCTGGTGAGAGAAATGTGAACTACTGAACTCCAACCAAAATTACAAATTTTTCATTAAAAAAGTATTTATATATCCAATGGATAATAATCGCAAACTACATGACCAGTAATCCGCGAGATCAGTGGCTTACCGACACACTTATCTGTGCTTGCGGCGTTATCCGAAAACAGCGATTTTTGTATCATCTATAATTCCTTTTGTCACTATTGTAAATAGGAACAGCAATTTCTGTTAGATATTTAGCGTTTGAGTCGATTTCGACATTTATGTTTTAACTAACTGGCCCGTTAATGCAGAGGTTAGTGGACCTGATCGTAGCGCCGGGGTCGTAAGTTCAATTTGCACCATAGATGTAGCTATATATGATTTGCACCCAAAATAAATATTTGTGTAATGAGTATAATTATTTGTTCAGTTTCTTGATATAAAAAAATATTTTTAAGTATATATTATGCAATTAATTGTATGAATAATGTTGTACTCAGACTCCAAATTATCTGACAGTAAAATATTTCTTTTAATCACAATATGATTTTTCTATTATGTCTTTAAAACTGCTCAATATTAATTATTTACCAGTTTACTTACTTCTTATTTATTTGGTTTATTTGTACACCAAGAGGAAATGTTAGATACAAGCATAAAAATCAAGTCGGCCTTATCGCTATCAAAGCGATCTCTTCCAGACAACCTCCAGGTTCATTGGTAATTTTTTATAATCTAGCAACACGAAAATTGCTACTAGCGCCACTACTACACGTACATCTCTATATTTTGATTCTGTGCTTTTCTCACATTATTGACTATTACAAAAATTTTAATTGATCGGTGCAGTTACAGATATGTACCTATATAATAAGCACATACGAAGTTACGATAGTGTAGGATTATTCCGGTCGTGTCATCGTCTGTTCCAATGATCATTATTACCATTAAAGTTTAATTTTATTGTTCTCACAATCAACATTTTGCGCTTATCAGAATATTGAAATGGAAAAAGATTCATTTTTAATGTGAAGATTTATTATTCAAAAGAAGTTATGCCGACAACTGGCATGGCGGAAAGACCGGCGTCGAGTTGCTCGGATTGTTCAGAATGTTCCCAATGTCCAAAAAGATCGCATAACCGTACGAAGGAAGGAGTGCGCGTTAGCATGAACTTGGGGCACTTCTTCACCGATCAGCGAGCGCGTGCTTTCATGTGGGCACCATACGGACGCTGCGTGCAATGGCTTGGTCGCCGCGTGGCGCGCATCTATGGCCTTCCCAATGACATCGCACTTATGAGCCGGGGACATATGCTGCCCGTGAACGAGCCACTTTTAATGCTGGATCACGACGACCCTATCGAGTGAGTCCCTCACGCTTCCTAATAGATTTGCATTATATCATTAAAATAATGAATAATACATGTTAGCAACGAGTCCATAGCGACGTCCAATATTATGTGTTGTGAGTTATCTGTAGTATTCAACTAAGCTTGTATTCCCTTATAAATCAGAATCAATAATTAGTGACATTGTAGTCCTTCTCAGGATTAATTGTAGATACCACTGGGAGTGTAATATTATTATTAATATTAAACCATAAGCAGTTGACACCAAGTGATGAATATCCTTATAGATTGTTTCTTATATGTACATTAATCATTCTTCATATACATATCTATACATATGAATTCTTTACATAAAGAAATATGGAGTCATATAGTAATATTTGTTATAAATGATAAATTATTTACATCTGGACTCTTCTCTTGTGGTGAATGGATTAGTCAAAATGTCCAACATGCGCCAGGCAGTATATGTTCATATTTATCAGACATAGCTACCGCTCGGGGAGGTTCCTTTCATGAACCCCACATCTGGACTAACAAGCAATGATGACTCTGACATTGTCACATTCTTATGATATCATACACTCTGTCATATCTGATATGGTATATATGATATGGTGTTGGTGATTTTGTGATGGTGTTTGTATTAACTGGCTCAGTAGTTCAGTAGCTAGTTTTGGTTATGATGTTATGGTTTGAATTCCATTCATATTCTCTAAGGTGTATTTACTCTGTGTATCTGTGACCTTTGTTTGTCAGCAGAAAATTCTAAAGGGTTTGATGGTGATATTATTTTATTTGTCATTGTATGTGTTATTGCCTGTCTGGTTATCTTAGAGATGAAACGGATAGTGGTTTGCATTAGTTCAACTTCACATGTGTAGCTCATGTAATTTTTTGAGTCTGTTTCAATACAGTGGCCAAGGATAATAATAATAGTAGTTCTCACAATCAAGAAAAACCAAATGTAATTGCTAACAAGATCGACTTTTCTTAAAGACATCTCAGTTAGATCGCAATCACAACCCATACATTTGGTGGTCAGTTAATTCAAATCAGTACCCTCAGTTGTCAAAGTTTGCCAGAATTTCTCTTTCAGCACCTGGCAGTAATGTTTACAGCGAAAGGCTATTAAAACTGGGACTCTTCAAAACAAGGGTGAATAGGTTTTTCCTAGGCTTGCGTGCTCCATCTTAGGCTGCATCCGCGCTTTGCATCAGGCGGGATCACGGCCAAACACTAGCTTATCACATGGTAAAAAAAAACCATAAGCTGGTCTGATATATGAAGCCAAGAGGAGTTTCGTCTTACCAACAAATGCCAAAAATTTGGTATAGGTATATTCACCACAATTTGCCAATTGTTCATTTTGATTACTAAACTAATTAATGAAAGAAATATTTTTGATGTGATTAATTTAATAACTTGTTGTAGTATGATGTGCCTTGTGTAAATTAATGATATTTTTTTAAATTTCACTATTGAGTTTTCAGTTCCAGTTCAATTAGTACAGTATTCACTATACAGTGTGCTACTATCCGGTATCCAACCGGATAGTAAAAATGAGGCAGGATACCGGATGGTTACTGGATATCCGTTTCATCTCTAGTTATCATAGTAAAGGCAATGCTTATTTGGACACTTTCCCTGGGTAGAGACACACATTTCCTAACACTTTTTACTTTGTACCTACAAGGTAACTAGAACAGTGGTCATTGCTAAAAAATATTTTCTAAGCTCTAATATTCATTGTCATATGGCATTCATGTTATATCATGTCGGAAGTAAAGTTAGCTTTTGCTTATTTCTTTTTATTAAACAATTTACTTGTTCTTTTGTTTACTATTTGGATCAACATTCACTGTAGTATACCGGATAGAATTATTTTTCCATGATTACTCAAATATCATTAGCATCCATAAAATGAATATCTTCATGTTGACCTTGCGAAAGCAGCCACAAAAACGTGACGTAATTCTTCGCTAAATTTGTAATTCTTCACTTCTATATTTTTCTAATCTAGACTTTCTAGTAGTGGCTCGGAGTTGGATATGTGTTCGGTGTATGTCAATAGGTAATGTGCCTGGTGTATGAGAATAGGCTCATCATCTAATATTACAAAAAAAAACATAGTGGGGTGTGAACATATCTGGTGAAACATGGGAGTGTTCTACATTTCTCTGCCTACCTCTCCAGGGATTAGAGACATGATGTTATGTAATTTCTCGCTACAATACTTTTTATTATTTCAGGGTTGTAACCATAGCGCATGTATGCACTGCATATGAAAGTGAAGATAAACCGAGCGCAGGCACCCAAAAACATGGTAATGAACCACATCCCAAACCATCCGCAGAAAGTACAAGTGTACGTTCCAATATTACCGTCAAACGGGAGAATGTCAATAGCAACAACAATAATCAAGTTCCAACAAGTAGCCAGGTGGAGAGCTGTGCACGGAACCAAAATGTTGCAGCAGATAGTTTGGCAACGGTAAGTAATGCCACCCCAGGTAGATCCATAGATGGAATGGATGAAAGAGAGAGATTGCAGTGGCTGAAACGACGCGCTTTGAGAATGCTCGATGAGCAACAAATGCTGACTGATATGTCGATGCCCCCACGAACCCGTCGCCGGCGCCGCCGCCGCAAGCAGCAGACTGACGCGGGCCAAAATGAAGCTATCGATCTCCGCAGCGACGAGGAGCCCAGCAGTAACTGCATGGAGGCGGAGGCGGCGAGTGCGGGCGTGCTGCGCAACGGCAGTGGCACGCGGCCCCCGCGTCTTGTTCGCGCTCTCTCGCCCGTTGCCCACGTGCCCGCCGATGCTTCGTAAAAAGTCTTGAGCGGTGATGCACGTAGTCTAATGTCGCATTTACTTTTTTACGGTCATTATATTTGATACGGTCTCCAGTGACGTATGTAAAAGTAATTATTGTATTCACACAGTACGATAAAACCGGAAACCGTTAATAGTTTTGATTGCCTCTTTGGTTGCAAGTGCAACTACCGATCGGGGAGGTACTGGATTCAAATACCAAGTCGTACACTATAGAATTTTTCTAATTTAGATTTTCTAGTAGGGAGTTGGAGTCTGGATTTTTGCTTGATGTATGGCAGGGGATCAAACTCGCGGCCCGCATGTCGCTCGAAATGATTTTTTTTTGCGGCCCAGT
>DWTO01002356.1:0-14134 GCA_018244755.1 Jemadia pseudognetus
ACGATAGTTATTTATTTCGCGGTTCGACACAAGCTAAGAACAACAGGCACGTCATCATATTTGTTAACACCTGCTGCATCGAACTTTTATTTTGTTGAAAAGTGTAGTATTAAAAATATCCCTTTGATTTACAACTCATTAATAGTAATTAATATATTATTTAACTCATGATTATATCTATTGTGCTGTGTTAATTTTTCAGGACTGGCCTGATTTATATAAAATAGTGTGTGGTCATCGTGCACAAAGCCCTTGTCCCGCACATAATATTTCACGGTGCAACGAGGTCCGCCTAAGTTGCATTATACGTCATTAAGTTGCCCACTCGCATAGACGATTACTCGTCTTTCCATTATCGTTTCGAATTATTTGAGAGGATAATATACGTATAATATAACAGTGACAAAAACAAATAGAGAAAAAAATAAGTTTGATGCGTACAATGATACTTTACGTCTCACTATTTCTATACATGTCTATCCACTTCTATATCTTTCCATCTCTATAAATTAGCATCTCTATATCTTCTATTTACATACTTAAACCTTTGCTAGTGTGGAGTGAAAGTAGGCAACTTTCATTCACTTGACACAAGGTATTGGTTTCAACAAGGCTTTAAGATGGAAACGTAATCCTCTTAAGCTTAGTCAAAAGTACATAGCCAACAATCAATGCTAGATCACATTAGAACACCGCGCGTGTGGAAAGTGGGAATTTATCACATTTTTGCCACGGGTCAATGCGACGTTTCGATGTACTATACTGCATGTTACAATTAATAATTAATCAATAGAAAACTTTAATACGTATAATTAAGCGGTTTAAGTGCCTGTCCTAAATTTTCATGATCACCTGGTTTAATGGTGTATAAAGTACCTTGGTACAAATTTCTGCCCTTTGTAACCATGATACAGTACCTAAAGGATAAATAAAGGTAATTCACGCGTGGAATCCCCGAAGAGATAGGTAATGGAAGAGGACTGTCGAACACTCCTACGTTTCACCAGTTCCGTCTACGGCCCACTATGAAATAGGTGCACATATCCAGATTCCGAGCCACTATTAGAAAATCTAAATTAGAAAATTTTGTAGTGCCCGACCCGGGAATTGAACCCAGGACCTTCCGATCGGCAGTCGCACTTGCAACCAACACGACCAACGAGGCAGTCATTAATATATATACCTGTACATATAAATGAAATTGGAGTGTCTGCTTATAATATAAAATAACCGCTCTTTACTAAATGCACATGTATATACTATGTACCTACGTTACACATACCAAAATAACATTCTTTACAATTCTTGTCTGTCTGTTAGTTCCGGCTAATCTCTGGAACGGCTAGACCGATTTAGACGAGACTTTCACTGGCAGATAGCTGATGTAATAAGGAGGAACTTAGGCTTCTTTTTTTTAGAATTTTTGAATCCCACGCGAACGAAGTCGCGGGCACAGCTCGTATTTTATAATTGCCACAGATACCAACGTTTTATCGAACGATTAGAATTTAGATTTAGAGATTAAACGTGAAAATAAAATCTAATTAAAAACAAATGTAAAAAATCCACTCCACCTACATTAACTGGAAGTTTTAATTGTATCGACATTTTTTTTTCACAAACATCGCGCATAATTTGATCGCCGGCACTTATGTTTAAAAGTATTTTAAATTCCTTAGGCGGTGAAGCATGGAAAAAAGCTACCTACGATACGTATCTATTACGTGAGCCAGTTATTAATGTAGTTTCGATATGTACCTACCTACGTGAATTCGATCGCGAGAAACGAGTTTACAAAACATAACTACAACTAGTTATTAATTAATAGTCCGGGTGTTTCGATAGTTATTTGTAGCGATCGATGCGTAGTAGCTAAACGTAATCGAGCAATAAGTATTTCGTTCCTACTAATATTGCCAAAATAAAAATTTATGTTACCAAGCGGATGTCCGGAATTGGCAGCTCTGTTCTATATCAGAAAATTGTGGTCGTTATCATTGATCACCACCGACGCGGGTCTTCTCTCAGGATAAGTAGGATAAGGTCATAAATTCACTATTTTTTTTAAGTTCTTCAAGCACCAGGAATGATAAAAAACTCTATTTTATAACTACACGAATTGTAATGTCGATGCATGCCGTCTCCCACTTAGAGTACTGGATTCGAATGTTGACACGCGTCTCTGCAATTACAATATGCGATTTAAAATTAAACGTAATTTGCTGTATCTGTGAAACGAAACAACCTGCATTGATACAGCGTGGCAAACTCTGGCGTGCTGAGAGGAGGGCCGTCTCCAACACGGGAACGATGAAAGGGTAGATGATGAATCATATGTGCCATTATCTACCGACATTGTGCGGCGATGGAGTGTGCTAGTCTGGCGGGTAGTGTGCCGCATTCGAGCGCACGCCCGCGAGCCGCTCCGTCGCCTCGCCGCTCGCAAACATTGTAAGTGTTGTGTCAACATTTGAGCTCGCCCGCCTCTCGCGGTAATGGGTTTAAAATCGCCGACGAGACCATTAATTATTTACTTTTCAACGGGAACTCCGTACTTTGCTAATGTGTACAAAATGACAATGTAGCTTTGTTGTCTATACGTGGGTACTTAAACACGTACCTGTTAAACCCGCGACAGTATGTGCGTTCCCTGTGTGTTTTTATACGCTACATCACTGTTATTATTATATGTATTGTCACGACAGCCCTTTTAGGGTTGTTTACAGAAAGAAACGAGTGTGAATTATCTCTATCCTTACAGACCCTCCGTGCTCCTTTTACATTCATCCATGTCTTCATATACACACGCACGCTAGTTTCGAATATTACTGATTCCTCCATCAGCCAGTATCTGATCTCATTGGTCAATATAAATGTACATTTGTGCTTGCTCGGCACCTGCGTCCATCAACATTAGCATTGCGCTATATACAAGCGGTATAGATTTCCGTACGTCTGACCGTCGCTCTCTCAAATCGGGCAGAGCCCTAAGTTCAGTTCGTTGCTGAACCTCACTCCCACCCCTCCTGCACTCCTGTAATTTCAGGCGGTGCCACTTGGGCACGCCACAAAAAATCGATGAAGCTATAAAGTAATTATGAACAGTTCTGCCGGAAATCTTTGAACTTTTTGATTCGAACCCACTGAACTCAATGTAGGCTTGAAATCTCGCGAAATCTCACCGTACATTGCTATTAGTAACCCGTCATACGTCCGGCTCCGGTGTCACGTGACCTAGCGTCCCTCGCCTTTACGTTCGCCCGCTGGCTGCTGCCTTTATAGATTCATTGAAATAAAATTACACGATTTGACGTTGCGGTCCTACTACACGGGCCGCGGTTAGAGTGTAACTTGATCCGCGCTCCCCAGCGGCGGTTCTATGTAATGTAAGTAATGTATGTAAAAATAAAAATAATTTATCTCACTCGTACGGTTATAGTAGTCACCCTCCTAGTCCTCACATGGTGACAGTTTGGCGCCTGGAAATTATCACCAAATCTACGGCAGTTTACAGGGTTTTTGTAAATATTTATCTAGGTCCATGTAGTGAAAAACTGATGTCTAAAACATTAACTGTCAGTTATGAATTGTATACAGAGTGGGCCAAAATGTAACACTTAAAGATTTTATTTAATGTAACACTCGCCTCTAATCCCCGAAGGTAGATGGTAGATAATTGTTTCAACAGTTACGTTTACGTCTCACTATGGAATAGGTGGTGAGCCTATTGCAATACACCGGAAATATCCATATTCCGTGCCACTACTACAAAATCTAAATTACACAGATTTTGTCGTGCCGGACCCAGGAATTTAACCCAGGACCTCCCGATGAGCAGTCGCATTTGCAAGCAATACGACCAACGAGGCAGTCGATGTTTATTGAGTTATGTCTATAAAATGGAATAAATGAGACTGCACTGCAATGATCAAGGAACTGGGAGAAAGAAACTGGACGAACAAATGTTCAAATCCAATCCAATTATTTTTATATATTTCGATAAAACATAAAGGAAAAGTATAAAACAGAATATGCCAGAAATTCCTGATATAACTGATTTGATGACCACCAAACAAACCAACCAACAAACGGCAACAAAATGAAACAAAATTTGCTAGATAGTGAATTAATTCATAAATGTACTCCCGTAGCAATGGCTGTACGATTGCAAATAGGCCCGACCCCCGTTTGTAGGTGAAAACGCGAGGCCGGTAGCAAAGTGTGCTCTCAACTCGAAGCTGCGCAGCGCGCTGTTGACAGAGCACGCGAGAGCACTATAAACATGGTGGCCGCACTCGCCGCCACTCCAACATGCTGATTTAAATGGGCCTTATTTACATGTGTACGTAAAATGACGGCTTTATTGTACGGGCTGGCGCTGCACGCGCGCAGGGCTCCGGACCTTACGGGGATGGTATGATGCTTACATGGGAATTTAAATTTTCTTGCCTGCTGTCCCAACGGTGGGACGATTATTTCGCTAATAATTCAAATGTTCAAGGCATTATTATAAAAGTGTCCGATCCGTGTCTAGAAATGAAAGAATGGCAGGAATGATGATGATGCAGTTAAAGATGATGCATAGCCTGATGATGATATACATATTTTTTTAAACGAATACAGTATATCTATTTCCATGACCGCGAAAATACAACTGACCTTAGATTATACTGAAGGTCGTGGTTACGTCCTAGACATGACCCCGCGAGAACGTTTGTTCAGATTTGATTTATGTATAATATAATCATACATCGATCACTATCAGTGCGACCTATATTTCACTCCGATATTATATACAAATGTTTATTAAATGTATATACAAATCTGCGGTGTCAATATAAACGTTAAATATGTATACTCGTAAGTTTTGTAATTTTCTATATTGAAAAATTATGTTTATTTAGACATATGTACATACATATTTGGCGCTCTTTGGGGAGGCCTATGGCCAGCAGTGGACTAAGATAGGCTGATGATGATGATGATGACATACATATTTGGGTTCCCGGTATTTTCTCTAAGCGAAATTCCAGTCTAAGTTTTCTCTTGTATTTCCATCTCGGTTTATCTAAGATTCGTGTGTTCAAATCTTAATGAATTATCAACTGCGTGATTCGGTAACGCTTTTCATTGAAGGTAATTAATTAGTGAAGAAGAAATAAGGGATTTTATCGATGATGTCCTTATATTGATTTCTAAGAAAGTTAGTCCCGTGATCATATTTCGATAACCCTAATTTATAATCGTAAACAAATTACCCATGACAAAGTTAAGCTAAACGCGTTGCGACTCGATAATAAATTATGCTATGAATATTACCGTGAAACGTGTAATGTGAAAAGTGAACGGACCACGGACCTTAGGCTCCTTTTTATTTTGTAAAATAAAGCCTGCGCCCATCCCACGCACTCTGACAATAAACTTTATTTTGGGACTTCGCGAAATGCGAAGTTTTTAAAAACGCCTTTTTTACTTTTACTGAAACAACATTCAACCGGTCCGAAAGATGTAAAAAATCAAAAGATAAATCCGGCAGATGTTCGCGCCGACAATTATTCACCTTAGATACGAACGAAATACAGAAGATTGTTTTTTGAATTTGTCGAATGTTGCCTTTTCATTTTGTGACTTTTTGTTCTGTAACTTTTGATTAATTTACGTTCAGTGTGAATCGTTTCACTTAAAAATTTATCATATAGGTATTTGATGTAACACAAATAAAAGACTGTAGGTATACACACACGTTAAACCTTTCTTAGTCTCCATAAAGAGAGGGTTATGAGAAATCCGTCCTCAGACCGCGGAATTTTGCGCTCAATTCCACGATGGAAGGTGGAAGGAAGGTAACTTAACTGGTGGATTGTGCGATTGTACTGCACTCCTCTGTCTACTCCTTCGGGGAAGTACGGGCGTGATGTTATGTTCCATTTATAAAGAACTTCCCTCGTAAACTCGCCGTGAGTCCACTGTACTTAAATACATCGCAGTAATTGGTTCGTGTGTGTAGCTGCTCGGCGTAGTACAATTTTGATGGACACGTAAATGACGAGTGTCCCTTCGTCCCGTGTCCACGTCCAGTGATATCAGTTATTAAATTCATATTAAAATATGTATGTACATACGCACTCGAGTGCAAATATAATTGCGCTTGGCTAATTATAGTAATAAATGAGACTTATTTCCATAATGATGATTACAACACACGCGATAATTACGGTATTGTAGGGAAAATACGTAACGTCTGTAAGGATGTAGATATTTGGAAAGCGATGACCTCTGTCTAGTCCGTGAATGACCTGGCGTGATATTATAATAACAGACAAAACGCATCAAACACGGCTAATGCGTGAACAATTATGTTATATCTTGTATTAAAATATGTATTATTTAGATATCTGTAATCTTAGGTAAAGCGGGATGGAGGTGCAAGAGAAAGTTTATATTGACTGCCTCGTTGGTCGTGTTGTTTGCAAGCGCGACTGCCGATCGTGAGGTCCTGAGTTCAAATTCCTGGTCTTAACATAACTTGATTTTCCTAACATAAATTTTCTAGGTGTTGCTTTTTGAGCTTTACGATTCCCAACCGGCATATCCGCGTCAACCATCCCGTTTATAAGGCAAAACCTAAATCCAGCGTTTAAAATAAGTTAGGCTAACGATGACTTCAGACTTGTACGAGCTTGTATATATTTAAATAAAAATAAGTATTCAAGATACGGAATCCAATCATATCGTATTTATTCAGCATGCATGCATTCAAAGGAATATAAATAGTTTATAAAATAAAAATTGTTTTAATATTTCCATTTGCAAATTTTATACCCGCGTTGACCTGAAACGAAATGTCGCTGGCAACATTACGGAATAGCCGCGGCTTAAATCCGCACTTGTTGGAATTAGCAAATGTCACGTGTATTTATAGAAATTATATGTACATACATTTATCCTGTAAATGGTTAGTTTACGGTTATCGAATATACTTGGGTGGTTTCTATTATAAAAGATAATCATGGTTTCCGACGTTTTAGTCTTGACGTAATAGCTCTCATACTGTCTAATAGAGCAGGCAAAGTTCACAAACCGACGTGCTTTTATAGAGAGACTAATGAACTTGGAAGAAGCACATCAAATACGCAAGGACCGAGATATTCGGCACTCGGTGCTCTCTACTTACCGCCTCAGGAAACGTGCGTGATGGTATAGTAACAATATAGTACAATTTCGTCAGTACACGACATCCACACTACATAATCATCTAACCATGGAGACCATCTAACCGTGGAGAATGCTCTTCAGTCGCTACAAACGTACCGTAATGTTTAGAGTGTAATCAGCTTTTAATTAAATCAAGAGGCAGTCTTAGCTTTCGGAGTGCACGCCGCGGGCCACGTACGTGTGTTTGAATCATTGTGTCTGCGACATGAGCGCTGTCTGCGGCGGCCACTCGTGCTCAAGTGGGGCGCAGCGGCATTATACTTATAATTAAATCATTTTACTGTCACGTGTAAACTGTAACCACATAGAACGGGCGAGGCATTGACGCGGGCGTGTGCGGCTTCTTTGTGACCGTCCTGTGAGCCTAATGGAATGTTACGGTGACATCGGATGTAATTATTTGATAATTGTAAGGCGTATTAAAATATTATAATAGTTTAAATCACCGTTTGTTATTACTATACCGTTACGCCATGTCGTTTGTGCGGTGGGCACAGAACACCGAGTACCAAATATCCGTGTCCTTATAAATCGGATGTGCTTCTTCTACATCCATCACCATCTTCATACACGTACGCCGGTATTGTAAATATGTATCTCCTTGATCACAACATCAACCGGCTGCGTGTGGGAGGGGGTGATTACGGAGTCGTAAATAAATCGATTGACACTTAATTAAGGTTGGTCACTCCGCGCACGACCAGCTAGTGGCTAGATGCATATGGGAAATATCACAAAGATTCTAAATTCCTAGACTAGTGCTGATATCTTCTGAAAAGATTTTAAAGGGACTATAAGGGAGTTACCTTGACACTGCAAGGGCAACAACTTTAAAAATGCATCCTTTTTTAATGCTAGCTTACTCGTACTTGCCAGTAGACTTACCATGTCCTTAGTTAAGTCTTTATTTTTTGTTACACAAGATATTAAATAAAGATATAATCGAATTTGTAACCCTGACAGCCGATCCGGCGATCATGGGTTCGATTCCGACTCGAAGAGAAATATTTGTGTGAACACCATAAGTACATGTTAGTCGTCTGGATGTACTGAGATGTAAAATATATCTACATAATAATATATTTGTATGTATCTTTATATACCATGTAGTATATAATCAGCTTTCTAGTTGGGCCTACTTTAGGATCAGTTAGCCGTGGGTGTCATGTCTCAATGTATTTATATATGTTATTACTTACTGATCGGCACATATCTACGAACGATCTTTGTATGTGTACTTATTATCATTAATACTGCACACGGGCCGGTCAGCGCCTGCACCCGGCACGCGCCGCAGACACAATGCAAATTAGCCGGCTGGCGACGCAGGTCGCTCGCGAACATGTGCACATACGAACTGATAATTCCCTATGTATGTTCGTTTATCACTTTCCGATCATTATTTATTGGTGTCCTCTTCAGCGCCTCTCCTACTCCCAAATGTTGCAGGTCCAAGACTTACCTCTTCGTTCAACTTTTTTGTTCACTACTTATAGTTATAATAAATATTGACAGTTGTGTTATCTCTATGGTGTGTGAAGTCTCCCAACCCACACTTGGCCAGCGTGGCAGACTGTGGTGTTATTTTTCTCACTGTGGGTCCCCATATTCCAACACTAAAACGATATAAAGCTCGAAATACAAGTCGTTCGAACGTAAATGTGTACAAAAATTGTCCCCCCCTCCCTAATCGATCTACGTTCTAAAAAGACACTCCATCATCATCGTCATTATGCTCATCGTAGTAATTATCATTATCAAAATTAGGTTGTTGTTCACTGTCTGTCACAGCACTATCGTCGCGCCCCGGGTGATGCTTGCCCTTCAGGGGGAGCCTGTGTCCAGCAGTGATCTGAGATAGACTGATGATGACGATGATGGTGATGAACGTACGGAACATAAATATACGTGGAGGAGCAAACTCGTGGCACAAAACAGAACTGCGTGATCTTTCGTCCTTTCTCTCCTTCAAACGCCGTGAAGGGTGCGGAATAATAAGTTTACAGATGAATGTTTTTGAATGAATAAAATATTTTGTTATATAAGTTGTTGCCATTCGGTAACACCAGCATCTAATGTTTATTACATTTTGATTTATTTATCATCTGGAAGAAATATATATTTATAGAAAGAGCAAAATTAATGCAACGGCAAAATAGCTTAGCGAATGAAGAATAGAAGTGTATGTGGGAGAAACGCATTCGTTTTGCAACGATAGAGATATTTGATACTCGGTGGTCTCTGCCTACCGCGTGAGGGACCTGGCGTGAACATAGGATAGAAGTATTATTTTTAATTTTTTAGATTTCTGCTATAGTAAATTTTGAATATTTTGGAAGACTTAAGATTCACTGCCTCGTTGGTCGAGTTGGTTGGTTGCGCGGCTGCCGATTGTGAGGTCCTGGGTTAACATCCCAGGTCGGGCCCTATGAGGCTCGGAGTGGCTACCTATTCGATATTGGGACGTAAACGTAGTTGATGAATCGTGGGAGTGAATGTACATAGATAGATTCCTCTGCCTACCTCTTCGGGGATTACAGGCGTGATGTTACGTTAGTAAGATTTAAGTATGCATTTCGTATTGTTAATGAACATGTCGTCATCATTATCAACTCTTGTGCTGTTCCGCTGTTGGTGACGGGTCTCATTTTGAAGTCTGAAAATGTTATGGTCCATAGTCTGCCAGGCGGCCCAATTGCGAATGATGGACTTCACACGTTTCAGAGAGTATCATGGAAAAGTCTATAATAAGATTTCCTTTGGGTTTTTGGGACTATGGGTTGTGCATCTTCATGATAGCTAGTGTTATTTAATTTTAAAATCACATACCTACCGAAATATGTGTGAAAGTTTTATACAACAGTTCTTTATATTTTCATTAGGTAAAGGGAAAATTATTAGTAAGTGATCATAACAGAGAGAAATAGACACACCGTCTATACATAACTGCAAATCCGTTCTATGCGACAGCCTTCGCAGATCGCGCTCGATACGATTGTAATTCGAATGCAAAATACCGCTCATATTCAATTACCCGTTTTATTGTGAGTGTATTTTATATTTTTAAATCTTTTAGCGCGTCCGCCGACGCTAACCGGCGGGCGGGCCGCCGTGTGCGTCTTCTTAAACGCGCAACATGTGGACGCGGTGTTATTAAATCGCGACTTTACGATT
Organism: Jemadia pseudognetus; assembly: GCA_018244755.1. Lineage (NCBI taxonomy): Eukaryota > Metazoa > Arthropoda > Insecta > Lepidoptera > Hesperiidae > Jemadia > Jemadia pseudognetus. The sequence continues at coordinate 10,390 of DWTO01002356.1, forward strand.
GGCCTTATCGGTGTAATACTCGCCTCGAAGTGTAAACAGAACGATATGCGGCCGAGCCGTAAGTACCGGGCCGGCCGCCCCGGGGTGCTTCACGAAATTATCTAGCTTTTTATTGTCGTTTTTATTAAATTTTGCCGATTGTGGTTATAAAATGTTAAGTGGAAAATATGAACAATTCACCGACGTGTATGTATTATGCAAATGTAATGCACGTGTACTAGACGCTGGAGAGCTTTTGTTTATTTGTACCGTCGGTGCGATCGAGGCGCACATTGTTTGCATGTCGCCAGCGCGCGCGCGGCACGCTCGCTCGCAAGCGGCCGACTGCTCATAAGCCGATACGGCCAGAGAACCGGCAATTCGTATGCAGATGTGCGAGCACCACGCGAGCCAGCCCGCACTACCTACGCCAGTCTTTCTCAAAGTGGGCGATAACGCTCCGTCGTGGGTGCTGGAGGCTTTCAAAGAGCGGCAAAGGATCTAACTTAGACTCCTCACCGCTCTCCTGAAAGCCCAAGGTCAAGACTCAGATGTCACACTAGGTGTGACTCATATTGGAAATTTCGTTGGACACTATAAAATAATTGATTCTCAAAGTGGGAACAAGACGGAATATGTTTGAGAGCCTGTGGACCTATGCCGCTCGCTCTATAAAGTCCCAATCGCTGAATGCTAGAGTTATTTACGCGATACTGAAAGTAATACTCTTATCCTAACGCAATACCGTGTGATCTAGCATCAATGAGCCCTGAATACGCAATGTACTAAATCAACTTAGTAAGTTAGTAATCTCGTCGCACTGAGAATGCCACTCGTAGAAAGGATAAACGTCTTTTTAACAATTTTATGTTGTTTTGTCCCTTCTCAATTTCCAAGATGTTTCATTGATTTTACGACCCTCTGACCAATAACATGTGTAGACATGATGTGCATAGCAAATGCAAATAGTACGTGGCTATTTATAAATTGTATACAAACACGATGAAAATACATATACTAACTTTCTTTTTTCAATCAGTATTTATCCTTCATTAGAGAAATAAAATATGTCGATGTTAACAAAAGCGGATAAATGTATGAAACAGTCAATATGAACTATATTGCCAAAATTTGAACCCAGGCGAGCCGAGTTTAAACGTTGAATTCTATACGTCTAAGCTATTACCGCATTGTATTGTGTAGAATAACGTATTATAATTTTAGTTCTCGCAAAATTTTGTATTATTTTTGCGGTATCGATACATGATATTAAAAATCTGTCATATGTTCTCAGCTTAATGTTGAACAATAAACATGTACAATACAACGCCTGCAAAATAAATTGGCAGCGATCACCGTTTCCTGAATCTCAAACATATGGCTGTGTTACACTTAAATAGTGAATTAATGTTCGCGCGCCGCCGTCTGCATCCTAACTTGCATACTCGAACAGCGGCGGCCAAATTCCGATGATGTAAAATATGAAATTACAATTGCGAGGAGGTTTTCATCAGCTCTGCCCGGCCGTTTTGCATTTGAAATGTTAATGGGTCCTTTGGAACGGCTTATACCTATATGCGTACCCCATTAGTAAGATTCTAGAATTTTTTGGAATAATATTTTTCTTTGTTTTTGTAATTTTATTTAAACATGTTTTCTAATTAATCGCTTCTAAAATATATATTATAAGGTCCTTTACGGAAATGGCAGAGAGCGCTAAGAAATATCTCAATCCTTACAAACCTGGTGGGCGTTGCGATCATTTTAGAATTCAAGTTTGTCTTCAATAATATCGCAATGATATTTGTTCTTCAAAGTTGGCAACGCATTGCCAACTCGGCTATTGTTGCGTATATTCATAGGTGAGTTTGATTACGTATCATAATGTTGCCCGTATCCCTTTATACCACGATAAATATAAAAATTTAACTGGAAACGCTTTGGAATATGTGTTACAGTTTCGCAACGCCGCTCACTCATAGATGTCGGATTCGTGCGCGTCAGCCGGCCGATGCAATATGTCCGTAATTATAGTTCTGTCCGGCGGTGTTTATGAAAACGGTGTCCAATTTATTACCGAGATAATTGTGCGACGGCCTGAGGGCGCGCGACTGAGCCACCGCTCGACTCTTGTCACGACCCTCGTTTACCTGAATGCTACCGTTCGCACCAATTAACTTACTATTTATTATTCATTTTCTATGGGTACCTACAGCGCTCATTCTTTTTGTCTAAATGATTATTTATTATGAATTATATATATTATATTATGTGTTTATATGTGCACGGTAAGAACGAGAGTGCAAAGTGAAACGCGGAGGAACGCCACGAATCCAGCTGACGTGGGGGACACCTGTACTCGCTATTGTACAGTCGATATAATACACGGAGGGTACCCAACTCTCTTCGCAGACTTAGTGCCACAGGTTTTCGGTAATCCTTGGATCGCTGACGGTTCACAATGCGTCCTTTTGCACGAAGTCAAATGGAGTGAGCTCGTATTGTGGCATTCCGGATCAAAGATGGAGACAGTAACGGCTTGACTTAAGCTTTATGATGCTGGAGTTTGTTTCAGTCCACTGCTGGACATTGGCCTTCCCTGAGCCATATTTGTCCATTATGTTTACAGATCAACATATATTTGTTGCATAAAAATAAATCTCCTTTAATAAAGCACACAGAAATATAACATTATACAATTTTATATGAACAATGAAACAACGACTGCGGGTTATTCCATATCTCCTTAATAGACTCGCCAGAACATAATGTCCATTCGCAGTGCATCCTTGTGTCCAACAATAGCACGACAACACACGTCGTATGCAGATTAATGCACTAGATAGGTGAAGCGCCCTGCACTGTACGGCGGGCGAGTCCACGTCACCGGTACAAATATGTACGTTGTACAATCAAATTAGAAATGAAAAGTACAATGAAAAGAAATTATTCAAGTTATAATTTTAATTTGACCTTTTCATTTTGTAATTTTAATTTACTAATTTTCTCTTCAATTCAATTGTAACGAACGTTAGCATTAACCGGTAACGTTAATACTGATATTATTGGACTTTTTTCGTATGCTGTTTATTAAAGTTCATATATCTTGAATGTGATTTTAGCAGGGATTGCATGTATACCGCTGATATAGAGAGAAAAGTGAGTGAATGCGTTTAGTAAGCTATTGAATTGCAAACTTCTGAGGCAACGAGCTCGTTCGGTCGTACACATCTGCGTACATAAGTGAGAGCGTGAGAGTGGAATAAACGAGATCGAGGTGAGGTCATTACGCTAACGCAGATGTAATGAAGATGCTTTGGTAAAAGAGTGGAAATATATAATAATAATAACTATTATGATTATTACACGGAATACATGTGTACACCCTATTGTACGATAAATTTAATTTGCCACAAATCGAATAATTTTCGTTCATGACGGATGCAGAATCGCCCGCGCCCGTCGCTGTCCGCAAACCGCACCGAGACATCTAAATGAGCCGTCAACGTAATTTACTCACATACGTCATGTCAACGTACTATTTGCTTTTATACGCCTTTGTCCTCGCCAAAGAAGTAAACAGTTTTCTATGCGATTTGAGGTGCACTGTTTATTAATCGAAAATCAACCCGCAGAGTCCATTGTGTCTTGCGAAACTATTCTCAAAACGGTTTCCGGTGCATATGTACAGATACTAGTCGCGAAACATGAGATTGAAGGCAAGAGTGAATCATCACTTTTCAGCTAAAAGTGTTACCTCCTAAGC
>DWTO01002357.1:0-14130 GCA_018244755.1 Jemadia pseudognetus
GTGTTTGACCCAGGGATTGAACCAGGGACCTCCCGTTCGGCAGTCGTACCTGCAATCAACACGACCAACGAGGCAGTGATTAATGGGTAAATTTCTCAAATCGAAATGTTCATTGAAAGATGAGAGAAGTCAATCCGTAGGCGTTCTACGACAGTACGCATGTAGGTGTTAGAATGACAGAAAATTCAATGTCATAGTTTTCTGGAATTAAAATACTTGTTAATTTTTTATTTATCGACGGTAAAAATTTCTTGGGTAGCCATCGTGATACAAGGATTAGCCAAACAGCGCGCTTGTCCGTCCCAGATAGGCCGGCCATCTAGTGGCAAGAACATTACTTAGAGAGGGCTTATCTTGAGCACCCCAGTATTGCCTTGTATTAGAATCCCCACGTTAAGCCAATCCCACAGTATTCACAAAGTTTATTAAAATGTTTGCTATCGGAACCCAACTAATGGAAAAATGATACTTTTTTTATTCTTGCTCTTCTTATGGTAATGGTAAATGGTAGTGGTAAATGGTAATGGTAATGGTAATGGTAAATGGTAATGGTAATGGTAAATGGTAGCAGACCGTTAATAATGATAGTAGAACCTTGGTAATGGTAGACCTCTAAAAATGTATTAAAAAGATAGCGCATATTTCTCACCTACTGCCTGTTGCGCGATTGCTTTATTCATTATATTAAGACACATAATTATGATACATATATATACCAATACATTACACATGAAAGAGGTAATGGGAAGTTCAAAAGCTTACTTAAAATTGCAATTTAAATTAGTTGCTTGGAAACTAAACTTGCAATTTGATTCCCACAGGAGCGCAGTGTATGTCAGTTTGTCGTCTTGAGTGGAATACTACATACGTTCCGCGCGCGGGCCGCTATCAGCTCCATAGCTTAGTGAAACGAAATAAAATACTTTGTGGACCATCGTGCCTAAAATGATTTTAAGAATAGACATAATTAAGTCCAGAAGTTAATGTTCACACAGTATTTTATTCATAAAGTAGTTTTGTTAAAGAGACAAAAAGGTATGAAATTATATTTACTGACTGCCTCGTTAGTCGTGTTAGGTGCACGTGCGATTGCAGAGTGGAAAATGCTGGATTCAATTCCCGGGTTGGGCACTACTAAATTTTTCTATTTTAGATTTCCTAGTAGTGGCTCGGAGTATTCATATGTGCCAGGTGTATGGCGCTGGGCTAACCACCTATTCAACAGTGGGACGTAAACGTAGCTGGTGAAACGTGGAAGTGTCCTACATTCCTCTGCCTACCTCTTAGGGGATTAGAGGCGTGAGGTTACGAAATACGTTGAAACATTCTTAGCGTGAACCCGTTATCATATAATATTAATATTATTCCGCGGTAAGCTTAAGGAGGTAGAAGGCATGCGAGGATATTCACATAAACACACTAACCTTCTGGAAAGGGTCAGATTTCACCCCGTGGTACTCAATGGAAGTCGACGCTACGGCCTTCTTTTAACTTGGACAAAACTTTTATAAACATACGAGCTATTTGATAATTGAATAATAACATCACAGAAATAAAAGTTTCCCTTATTATTAGTGTCTGAATTTCTAGAAGAGGCGATCCTTGTGCATATGTAGGTGATAACTCTGCCAGAGTTTTAATAAACTCTGTCAAATATGACATTATTTATTGTTAGTACAAAATTAGCCATTAGGACGTTTACGTATTAATTAGGCGAGTCTTTTTCTATTATCTAAACACAGTACGGTCATTTTCCTTTCATAATAAAACTGACGACTTACTCGTCGGATGTTCGTTGTCGGTCCACACGCTCGCTAATACCGGAGGGATAACTGTTACATGTTAGGCTTTTAGTCACTTTATACAAACTCCTGCAATTTGCTACAAAGCAAGATAGGATGACAATGGGACAGACGGAAGTAGGTGGAGGTAATCATTCGCAACATAGTAAAATATCTTCTGCAAATTATTTATTTAAATACATTATTATCATAATTATACAACTCAAGAAAATGTTTTCATACGTCACCAATTGCGTTAATTGTGCATGTAACATTTTTTCAAAATGAGAGCGTTATGATCGTGTGTCAATCTTTATTTTGTAGTCGTGATTGAATATTACTGCCCCCAGCGTTCTTCAGGAAATATTCCATATTTACATTGCACTTGTGAAGTAATAATACCATTGTAAGTACAGCACTGTAAGCGTATTATAGTAGTTGTATAAAATAAATAGCTGTTTCTCTCTCATAAGAGTTATTAAGTAAACGAACACTCTTCGTAAGTCTGAGTTGTTGAGGGGAAAGTTTTCCTTCCATTTAAGAGCGCTACGTGAGCAGGCATGCAAAACATTCCACCCCATACCCCTGAACACGATATTCAACCTATTTCAAGGAGTTCATATAAATTCTTTGTACTATTGTAGCATAATTTCGGCCTATATCATTAATATTTACAGTTTTTAATACGCTTAATGTCTAATAGTGCTCCAAAAAGACTATGAACTGCATCGTCGCATTTTGTTAAGCGTCTGTTACAAACTGCGGCATAGTTGAACTCCTTGTCGGCATCTATTTTTCCCGATCCGTACAACCTGGAATTATTCAAGACAAAAGTGAAGGCACTTTCTAGGCAAGCGTGCCACCTTCTAGGCTGAATATCGCCTTCCACCAATTGAGATATCAGGCAAAAGCGCCTATTATTAAACAAATAAAAACATCGTAACATTGAACCATTAATTACAGCGCATGTGGTTTTACATGCAATGCGTTATTTCAATGACAATGAAAATATTTATATTTGAAAATATTTAGGTATTCGCAGTTTGATTTTGCTAACATCGTAACCTTATTGAATTTGCTAAGCCGATAGAAAAATGTATTACTAGAACCGACAGATTACTCCCGGGAAAAGAATATATTGTGAATAAATCGAATTAATTTACCAGATTATAATAACTGTTCATATACAACGAAACTCAATCAATATAATTTTTTTCACGCTAGTATGTAACTGAAATATTAAACATTTATTTTTATATTCTCATTTTTATACCTATTCCATAGTGAGACGTAATAGTTACTGGTGAAACGTTGGAGTGTCCCACATTCCTCTACCTACCTCTTCTGGGATTACAGGCGTATCGTAACGTTATTGACACATGACTACTGAAATGTGAGAGCGTATTACACTCTTCTGCCTACCCGTTCGGGATTTACAGACGTGATGTTATGTTCATTATTGTTCAGCGCTTTTAGGCAGCAGCGCGCAATAACTGAACATTTATAATACCCATTCCTACGAAAGTAATTTTATTTCATTTATTTGCATAATTATGTAATCTGCCACGTGATTCAATGATTTGATATGCCAAATTTTCTTTTATAATTTTTTATATGAATTATCAAAGCATACTTATTGAACCTTTTCATTATGAGGTTTTCAAGATCACGCTACGTGAAATACCTAAATCAATAAAATTTGCGTACACGTATTTCCACATAAATATTTGCGGCGTATTTCGATAAAAGCAGACAACCACCATAATATCGTTAAGACTTCTGCTCATACTCTTTGAACTTGAATGGGTATAAGATCATTTATTTTCGTGTCGACGTGTGCATATAGCCCTCAGAAACATAGAAAATTATTATATTGGTTCAAATTTTCTTAAGTATACTTAAGGCAGCAATCAGTCAACTGCCAGCAAATGACGGTGCTAGATTCCTTGTAAATCGTTTTATATGGTGTGTATATATGTATAACAGTGACTAGGGATTTCTCAATGTGATGATTACCAAGTACTTACAAACCAACTTTAAGGTCAACAATTATTAGTTTGTTAATTACCCCAAATAAATAATGAATCCTTTAAATCAACTTCACTGACAGTCAGTGCGATCATGTTTGTGTATGTCTCTTTACTTACTGAATACCTACTTTACTGAATGAATACTTATACCCCTGGGCCCCTGATATGACATAACTTTTGAAGGGTAGGTATGTGGTATAACGAACCTTATAATTAATAAAAACAATTTTCTAACAGCCCGTTTGCCGCGTGAAGATCAAATGGAACAACATTTAGGCGAAATGCAATCTCATCTGCTATTCCTTGATTCTTTGTATCGCGCACGACAAGAGGATGTTATGTCCCTGCAGGTAAGGAAATGTAACCCAATAATAGAGATATAATACAGTTTCTGTAACAAAAATATAATAATGGCATCCTTCATTATATAGAATTATAGACCCAACTGCTGTCAACTCCTGTATGAGTGACCGCTAGTAGCAAAACTTCTAGAGTATACTGCTACCACATTTCCCAGTTGCGGAAAGAACTGTGCCCAGCATTGGGACATAAAGAAAAAAAGATTACAGTCAACTGTACCTGTTTATTTCATTTCATTTACGATCACACCTAGCGTTCGACGTCATTTGCTAGTGGAGTTGATAATTAATAAATAATGCTGTGGTCCCGCGGTTGTGGAATGTTTTATTTTTATTTCAGAACAAAATCACCGGAGGTCGTAGTGCCAGCACTTCTCGTAAAATAGCCGCCCCGGCGTACGAAGCACCCTGGGCGACTATAACACCTGAGCTCGCTGCTCTCCTGAAAAATTTATCAGGTACTTACTGTTTTAATTTTCATCGCCATGTTCGTTCGCCATCATGAAATTTACAGGTTTCGTTTGGGTTTTCAGTAATCTTCCATGGAATTTGAATTATTTTTACATAATGCAAATCGTTTTCCCTTTACCTTAGGGTTGTAATATTTTCGCTTAAGCCGATTATATTCTATTAAATGTAGCGTTATATCCAGCAATCTATGAATTCTGCATTTTAATAAATAGTACCTAAAGATGACACTGACCTAACATGATATGAATTCCGATAATCTTAACAATAAAAACATACAGGATTTATTGATTGAACATAATTACACAAAACCTGGAACTTATAATTTTTTTGTTGTAATAATAATATTTTAATAAGTAACCTTTGTGAGGGTGAATTATAAGTGCTGGTACGATAAGCACTTAAGTATACCAATTTCGTTCAACGAGTCCGCTACGGCGGCCGCTCCGCTAGGCACCGAGGGCGCTGTCTCCTGCCCTTCTAATTAAATTAGCTCTCATCGGGTACACCGCACCCTTGTACATACGCGATATATTGTCGCTGAATAAAGAACACGAACGTCAAAGGCGTAATTTTGAAGCAACGCTTGCGATTGAAGTACCAAACGGCGGTTACAGTGTATCTTTGTATTAAGCTTAGCGAACAGCTTCCGCGTGTTTATTTATATTTTAGCTTTTCAGCAAACTATGGCAGGTTATGTTTACAATACTTTTGCTGTGTTTATGCACCTCGACCGAGCCCCAGCGATTTTTACGAGCTACACGTGATACTCGTGACCCCTGTTAGGGCTCTCCATACCGAAAGTATTTACGTATGTATATGTTTTTGTGCAATTGAACATTTTAATCCTTTGTATCGTTTAATTTTGACTTCGAAACAATTGTGAAAACTTCATAGTTTTCTTGATTCTGTAATATATACAACAAACTTTGTACGTAAAGACGTATTATATAAATAAAGAATCAAATTTGCTATTAAAAAAATTATTTTTGACTAATGCTACACTAAATGTGTGTAAAAGGTGAATTGTGGGAGTGATTCTCTGCCTACCTCTTCGGGGATAACAGGCGTGATGTTACGTTTTACATACTTTCCCGTCAGCAATAATAATGAAGGCAGGCGATATTAAATAAAAAATATATTACATAACACGTATATACATATAGGTTACGAGTACATACATATATTGGTAATTTTATTACTATTGGACTGTTACATGTAGCTCGTAACAAATTTTAATTTAATCTTATTTTGGATAAATAAGAATCCTGTTGAACAACCGTAGATTATTGCGTTGTGAGGTTAAAACTTACGAAGATAAACGTGTTTCGAAGGTTCGTGAAGACCGACTAGACATGCCTTTACCGTGCTCAGCTTAAACCATAGTTTTTACTTTATCTACTCATTAACTCAACTACGCAGCGCGTAGCATTTTTTTGATTCCAGCCCAATCACCAACTTTCGGTCTATATCATATCATTTATATTATCATATTTACTACACGATGATATATGCAATTTAATATATTGCTGTAGATTAAATATTCCATTTACTTAGCGATATGGCTAGCACTGCTGATAACATGAGCAAACGTTCAACTAAAGCTGTTTTGAAAACGGTAATTGTATATTTTATGCAATATGCGTTTTTTTTGTAACAGGGACGCGAGCCGCAAGTGGATTTCGATCCAAGAACTTACCAGTGCTTCGAACCCCCTTCGAGTTCCAGCTCCTCCCACACTTAATGAACGATCCCTACAGCTTAAGACCAGCGTATCACATGAAAGGAAGTCGTGTTTTCTCCAACGTGGTCATCGGAATACCAACTGTGAAGAGAGACAAAGAGAGCTACCTTATGACCACTTTAACGGTGAGCTGTTACCATTTGACGCATATTTTAATAACGCTGTAAGTTAATATACATCACTTTACAACTATCTGTAAGAACAGAAGCGTTATATATGTTAACATTTATAGATTCTGTCACGGTTCTGTAACTTTAATATCTTCATTTAATAAATATATTAATATATTGAGTAAACTAAATTATTTATAGCGGCAATAAATCGGCCGATGACCAACAAGCAAATAATTGCAATGTTATTAATGATATATTGCTCTCTTCTTATCATAATTGTATACTTACATTTATCGTGCTGTTCGGTACGGTTCAACTACCTAGTTACGTAGTCACTTGTTAACCGAAGAAGGATGTAGTCACCGCGTCGCGACAGGCTCCACTCTATTGAGGAATATCTCCCACAGCACCTGATCAACGGGATGTCAGAAGCCGATCTAACTTCCACCCTGATTGTAATCTTCATTGGGGAAACCGACATGAAATATGTCATCAACACGGCCAGGCAAATCGAAACTAAGTGAGTAACACAATTAATAAAATATTTTAGTATATTATTCTATTTGTTATAGAATTTTGAAATAAGCTTAGAATTTAATAAACGTAGCTCAGAATCCAATCTAACTTTACATTTTATAAAATATTCCTGAAACGGCCACGTTGGTTCACATGAAAGACGAATACTTCAGTATTGCCACGTACCTTAACTACACGCCTGAAAAAAGGAGCAAGTTATGCAATCGTTATAAATTCCTGCAAGACCACATCATATTTTCCTAAAATATCACAATGGGTGTTCGGTTACTCAATTCAATTTTTTATTCTCAAAAAAATACTGTAAATTATGACACAACAATCAGAATAAAGATCTTTTATTATATATTCTACTACATAACATAATAAATTTGCAGCGAATTGTGAATAAAATACGTTATCGTATTTGACGTCTATTTCGAAGAGTTGTTTTGATATTTTTAACATTACGTTAGTCTGAATTATTTCATGATGGTCCATAGGAATTTTTCCTTCGATTTTGTCACCACATAAAATGTTATTGCAATCTCTTTTATTATTCTTCTTGTTCTCAGGTTCCCGAAACATGTCCATAGTGGCCTGATCGAAGTGCTGTCTCCGGCTCCGTCATACTACCCAGATTTAGACTCCCTACCGACCACCCTGGGTGACTCTCTGAAGCGAGTGAAATGGCGCACCAAGCAGAATTTAGATACAATTTACTTGATGGCGTACGCTCAATCTAAAGGCACATTTTACCTAATGCTGGAAGATGACGTCATTGCTAAAAGAAACTACATGCATGTGAGTATAAAAATAGTATTTTTCTATTCCAAAGGTATGTACGTAACTGTGTAATTAATTTGCGCTGTCAATGCGCTATCGTAAAATGTAGTAAGTAAATAAATATTACTAAAATAATTGATTATTTTTTCTGATGTAGAAAAGCTTGGCGAATTTATAATCTGTTTAATGTAAACAATTAACAGCCTAAACGTTTTCTCACGCCCACATCAAATCGTGTTCTAAATTTGAAAATGCACGGTAGATTCGTATGATATGAGAACGATACTAAGACGAAAACTAAAGGCCTTATTTAAACCGAATAAATTAGCCATAACTTCTTCGCATTCAGTATTTGATTAGCTAATTAAGTATCTGGTAGCTACCAGCGATCCGATATTTGATTAGCTAATCGAATAGGTACTAGGATTTACCACCCGTTTTAAGAATAACTATTCATATACTTGAATTTATTGAAGCGTTTGAAACTTTTAAGCTTAGCCACATAAAGGTGCTACAGAAATAAGCTATATTTAAATAAATAATATTTAAATAAATAACAAATACATAAATAAAAAATATCAATATTGTATGATAGGTATATAAACATTAACTAAATAACAATTGTAATTATCAAATAATAATTAAAAGTATAATAATTAAAACAAGTAATAATAAAAAATAGTATAGTGTTATAATATTTAATAAAATTAATTAATTGATACTCTGTAGGTACATGTAAACTACTTTGTCTCTGTAACGTGTATGGAATTAAATAAAGCTTTATTATATTATTATTATTAATGGTCTTATCTTCTTGTAAACGTCTACAAATAGTCTAATTTGTCTCCTATTTGTTGTTACGACTAGATACATAAAAAAATCAAATTCATTTGAAGATAAAGTGTTTAAAAGGAATAAATTACTGCAAGAAGTCAGCGAAATGGAATTGTTATGTTTGCGAATGGAAATAAAGCGAAACCCACTGAAGCATTTGTATGAATAAAAGTTTGCCGAGCGTTCCACTGGCGTATTTCTGTGGCAGGGACGCGGCGTTGCGCTTGCTCGTGACTCGCTCAGTGTTACATTGTTAGAACAAATACCGCTGCTAAATGCACTTTCTGTTCTGAAATTATTTAATTGTAACTATGTAACTCAATATATTGTGATTTTGCGCTATGCACATCCAAACTTTATTGTTATTTTACGTGGAACTTTATTCCACTGCTGAGCTTCATTACAAGTAGTGTGTACCTATATGTAAGGTTTACAAAAATGATAAAAAAATACAGGAGTTTCTACAAAACTACGCTCTCCTATAGCAATAATTCTGTGAACAATTGAAAACCTACCAGTTAATTACTTAACGGCCATTCTACTGATGACGGTTGACATCAAATTTATAGGTTAACATAGCTAGGAAAGATACAGCACAGTACAATTCGAAAAATCCGTAAAAGGGAAATTTGAAACAAATAAAGACGGTGGTGTACAAAATATACAACATTTGTACACTTTTAGCGGATAAAATATTAAGGAAATCAATAAGGATAAAATGTAAAGTTTGTGTATTTTAATATTAATATTTGATCAGAGGACCGGATTACATGAAGACGTAATATTGACCCTCTAAGTAGTCTATTTCGGTCTATATGGTGAATTTATTTAACCCGCAGAATCAGCAGTGGATAGGTACTGCTGTAATATAGCATAAACGAATAACTTGCATCACCTATAAGCAAGCATTTTAATAAGGGCTCTATGTTTCAATACGGCCAAAGTGAGCGAGTTGTTTGAAGGCCCTCATCAAGAAAGATAAAAAAAAGTTGACGTGGTACATTTTCGCAGGAGATAAAACAATTTACGGCTGCTATATCGATCTCCACTCCGAACTGGTTCTTCCTCGAGTTCTGTCACGTTGGCGGCATTGGAAAGCTCTTCAGGTCTTCAGATCTCGTACATTTCATAATCTACGTACAGCTGTTTTACAACAACATGCCAATCGATTGGTTGCTGGAGAGCTACCTCGCTGACCGCGTTTGCACTATAGATAAAACATCGGTAAGTAATCAACTCTCCACCTTAATAGGTACAATACGCATTAATGGACTTCTCTGCAGAGAGGTTACCTTATTCAAAAAATTAATGCGTAGTCTCTAAAACGTATATTATGTCCGTGCAAATAACCACAATCTGATTACTATTCAGTATCAGTTACCGCTTGAACGAAATATTACATAATTTGATTAGATTTCATTTACAATTTTTTTTCGGCTCTGAGAATACAGTTCGCGGGAAAGTTATAAAATGTAAGGAAACTATGTAGCTATTGAAAAGTAGAACAGCGCAAATAAAATTATATGCTAAATTAACTGTTATTGTGTAGTCTACACAAAATAAGGCTAAACATTTTTATAATTTATTACTTCAATGTGCGGTGCGTCTGAATAGATACTACTATTTGTTAACCAACTATCGTTAACACCGATTTATGGTTTACGAGGATACCTTCTTTTAAAATTATTGTTATGTTGTGGTGTCGATATTCTGTGATAAAGATAAGTAAGTTTTTTATTAAAGTTTTTATGGTTTAAATGTTTGTTATGTGTTTATCCATAGCCCCCAAGGGAGTCCTATGTCCAGCAGTGAAATGCAATAGTATGATGATATAATATGAAATGTATGTAGATACATCAAATATTATCAAAATAAGTTCAGTGTTAAAAAGTAATTTTATGATATTAAAATGAAGTTGTACATGGAAATACTAAAATAAATACTGAGGTAAAACAAATATGTGAATAATGCGTAATTAAAAATAATACGTAGCTCCCATTTGAAATTTCAGACTTCAGTATAGTTTTTTATTTTATTTAAGCCGAAAGTAGCTTTTCTTGAAGCAATACAAAATAAAAAGAGAGAATTTCATGCTGCAGATTAAAATAAAAGCCATCCTGACAATATCGTAGTCTTGTTGTTGAAGTTTTATGCAAAAACTTTGCAATTTCTTTCGGCTTCCTTATTTTATGAATGATATTATTCTCGGATCCTACTAATACATAGAAAACAGAACTGTATTTTTTCTCTGAAAAGTTCAAGAGAAATGTTAGTCCACAGAATAATATCGCCGAATATTTTTCTACTTCAATGAAGTGCTGGATAGCAAACAGGTTTGAAGTGTGTGCGGTCCGATATGTAGAGCCACAGTGTCATCCTCAAGGGTAGCCGCTAATGTGTACTTTTATTGCTATGGAAGTTATCGGACTTTAAATTTTATTAAATACTTTCAATACGACAATAAGATTCATTTTTGCGAATTCGGTGCTTTCATACAATTCGAAATATCATCAACGACATCATCATATTGTAGTGCATTTCTGGATATAGACGTCCCCTGAGGGATTATGGCCATCATCATCATTATCAATCTATCTCAGTTCACTGCTGAACATAATATACCTCCTCCAAAGACCACCATCGCGCCCGGTCTATAATATGCCCCTATTATATATTTTTTTCATACTATACACTGATAATATATTCTTCTGATCCTGCAGAAAGTATGCATGAAGAACAAAATGGAGATACGCCCCAAGTACAAATCGTCACTGTTTCAACACATTGGATTGTATTCATCGCTCAAGGGAAAAATACAAAAAGTGAAGGTATCTTTTATGTAACAATAGAACCCTTGTCACTGTCGACCAAGCATCCACATGTGTGCTGAATGATTCCGGCGTCAATGAGTACCTAAAACAATTGAAGAAAGTCAAAATATATTGATTTTCTTTTGCAATTGACACAATCGGTAGAGTGAGCTAGAAAATAGTTTAGAACCGCTAGTATGTATTTTTGTATCGAACCTCATGTAAAGCAAGTTTATGAAATTAATTTTTTGCCAGTCACAGTTCAACCGAGTAATATGGAAAGCATACATTATAATAATAGATTTTTTTTAAATATTTATTGAGACCATTCTGGTGTGTTTTCAGGACCCCCAATTCGGTTCAGCGCCCACCTTTTATCCCCATCGCAATCCACCCATCAGGAAAATACGTTCTGATATCCAGGAACATTCAGATCACACTTTGAAGCGAGCTTACGATGGTCTAACTTACTTCTGGGGAACTAAGCCGAGGAAGGGTGACGTTGTGGAATTTTGGTTCGAGAAGCCCATATCACTTGAAAGGTAGGAAAGGAAATAATTTAAATTATGTGTCATTGAATATAAATTTAAAGAACATTGTTTTTTGTAAACCAGAGCTATCTGACGGTTATTACACTAAGTTATAGTTTTGTGTATGGAGTTGACATCTAGTGGCCACTATGAGAACTTTATGTTGTTTCATTTCTTTAGCTCAAAACTAGTTTTTGTTGAATCACATAGATGGCGTCAACTACTAATATTTAACAAAAAATATATTTCACATACAATTTAGCAATCTTGCTGTAATTTCCATGATTTTGTTGATATTGATAAATTTATTGTAAATTTCTCAGTCAGTATTTTTTGGGATGTAATCATTTTGGGTTCATTCGTCCAAGTAATAATTATAATAACGTGAATAACGATGATGGGTAAACTCTATTGTTTACAGTCCAAGGACTATAAGATCGTTTTCGTTTACAGTTTTACATTCCGAAGCGGCAACATGGAGCATAACCCTGACCGTTTCTACGATACCACCGTCGAAATCGTTCCCGCTAAGAATATTAAGAACTTCACTACTGTTGGCAGCTTCGATGAATTCGGTCTGGCCGACGGTGTCCTGAAAAAGGAAGTTGGCCCTATTGCGGCCATATGACTAAGGGTGCACCGGGACAGTACATACTGGGTTATCCTGAGCGAGGTCATTATCAAATTATAACATTTTCAGATAACTCTACTCAATATAAATATCACGTACCTACATATGTGATTCTTTGGGAAGCCTTACTACGTGTTAAAATCCGCAGTATTTGATACAGTAGTCCTAAAATATAGTAAAGTTATCTTAACTTTGTTTAGAAATCATAAAAGTCATTCATATTCATAAAAGAATTAATAGAATTCATAAAAGACAAAAAGTTCTAGACTAAGAACACGATTTTACACTTCCTATTTATGTAACACGTTATGATAATAAATGCTCATAAGACCGTAACTAATATCCAGCATCATAAATTAGATTAAATTCTTCAATTAATGCAAAAGACAGAATAACTAAAAATAAAAATTTAGGAAATTTTCTTATTCTGAAACTTATCATTTAATATGTCATATTTTATCCATATTCATAATTTTCAATTTTCATTTTAACTATTTCTTCACACATATATGTTTCATCTGATCTGGGTCTCACTGATTAATGATATATGTATGTGACAATAATGTCTATGAAACACTATATTAACTTCATTTTTATTCATTACTTTACGTGTAATTAACAAATTTGATATAATTTCAGATCGAGCTGAAGCCCTACTCGAAAGTTTAAACCCAAGGAAGGCGACTTGCTCTTATACTTTGAACTGTACAACAATTACCGAAAATTCTAAGCAAAATTTATAGATTAGCAATCAATATCATATAAATTGTGTTAGTGAATTTTCGATCTAAATCGATCTCTCAAAGTTTAAAGAGTGAGTCTCCGAAGTGCTATCCCGAGTGCTTGAAGTTTCTATGGACTTTATTAAGTTAGTGCTTAGTCCTAATGTCAACGTACACATAGTGATTATTGTTACGGACTTTTTTCAGCTTAGTAATTTATTTTTATATTACATTATTTTAATATGGTTCCTACTTAATCATGTATTATGTTGTTCTCTGATCAAATCAGTGTAAAATACACGTTAGTTACATTTTTCACACCATACATATACGTTCCTAATGTATTTATTTTTTACTCCTATATTGTACATGTTGATCATTACGGGCCAGGCAAGTGTAATATTTCACTAAGTATCACGAGGATCATATAGTTTCTCGATCATATTTAGTTTTCAAGATTGAAAATACCCAGTGTTAGTAAGATACGTTCTCAAGTGTATTGTCAACCCATTCGTCTGTGGTCAACGTAATATTTTCAGCTACATATTTATATCTTTTAACTTAAAGATGATCCTCATTACAAACACAGTGATTATTACTTTACCGCTTACCAAACTCTTCAAAAACCGCATTTACTTAAACGAATATTTAAATTATATTTATTACAGTGTAAATATGATTTGCGCTTTACTTTACTATATTTGTTTAGTTTTATTTTAATAAAATAAAATTGGATTTGTGCCCGGTGCATGGCAATAGGCTCACCACCTATTCCATAGTGGGACGTATACGTAACTGGAGAAATGTGG
>DWTO01002358.1:0-14129 GCA_018244755.1 Jemadia pseudognetus
GAATGTGTCCTAATGAGAACTGCTCGGATAAAAAGGGAGTCCTCGAGGTTTTTAATCCCTACATAGTGGCACTGAGAGCGCAGTGTAGGATGTTCCTATCTACCTGACGATGACGAAGGACCACAAACGACTAATCATTTATTTCGGCGATCAGATACATATAATATCAAGAGCCATGGATAATAGATCCTGTAAGCCACAAAAGGTTTTGTGTTCCACCAATCCCCGTCAAATAAGACTGCAATATTCCCTGAAAGCAGAAGTCTCCACTCGATATAAGTAGTGCAGAGGCCTCACTGATAGATTAATTCCATTACATCAGAGCTCTGTTTAATACGATTAAAATCTGCAACGGCGCGGACAGAGCGGCGCTCGGGTTACGTGCGGGTGTGAATTCCGCTTAACTATTTTTATAGGCCGATTCATGCGACACTGCGGTCGTAGAGATTCCTCGTGCCGTGCAGTTGGGTTCTATACAATAAAAATGGATCAAGTAATTTTGATACGTTTGTAAGTACAGTACCTTACATATACCATAAGTACATATATTAATACCCGCCGTGGTCCGTTGCTAATGATCCTAACTTCTAAACTTGCGATCGTAATTTCGATTTCAACTGACGCCAATTATTCGTATCTTAAGCGCAGTATTTGTTCTGGATGAGTGTAAAATAATCTGTACAACATACGTATAGACATAAATTAATATGGTGTAAATAATTGTTCAGCTGTCTGTTGCAACAGCACAAATTTGCTAGGTTGCAATCAAATGATCGAATGTGATTTGTTCCGAGTTGTTATTTGATGATGATTACTATCAGTAACAATCACGGCGATATTCCTTAAGCTTAATCATTAATCGTGATTTTATAATACATATAATATTGAAATTCAACGAAACCTTCAAAAACCCTTGGATACCTTGGTCGACTTTTTTCCTCATACTTCGTCCTTCTTCCAACCTATTAATACTGATATTCTCGAAATCACATCGACGCTGTGACGTCATGACTATTAGGCAGCAGGAAACACTGTGTGCTCTCACGCAAAATAACTATTGTGGATCGCTACAAGGCCAGTGAAGGCTGAGAGCTACCGAAACCTGAAACTGGAATACTATAAGAGAACTCCAAAGTGTTAGTATCAATTCTTGTGTTACATTTTCCCAAGATCAAAATGCCTCCCGAAGCGATAGAACTTATTGACATTGAAATAGATTTCTTTATTTGTCAATTATGAATAAATGCTTTTCATCTTTCAATCAATATGTACCTGTTACTGTCAAAATATAAAGATTCATTTTTAAACATTTTTTCCGCCAATTTACACATTCGCTCGAGTATCGCCGGTCCGCTCCACTACACAACAGCCCTATCAATAATTTGAGTTTCTTCCACGCCGGAGCGAGTGCGTAATGGTAATTGGTAGGGTGTGGCGCTGGTGCGGCCAGGAAAACACTGTTTAAATGGAACCCTGCAACGTGCGTACAGAGCAGGCCAGTACGGAAATGGAATAACATAAAGGGCTTCCGAAACTCAACCGAACAATGTTAAAAATATCAAATTGAAATCTATTATTGACAACGGTTATCTTTTTGGGGAGATTTTATATGATTTCCTATTTGTAATGGTTACAAAAAAATACGAGCAAATAAAAAAAATATTTAGATTTGCAGTTCGCAATAAAGATACATTTTGAATATAACAGTAAATGTATATGTAATACATATGCAATGTAATATACATATGCAATGTAATATACATATGTAATGTAATATACATATGTAATAAGTATAATATGTAAATGATCTACTTGATAATATTCATTTATCTTGCATGCCTTTGTATGTGGTTCATTCGGCTGTCCAGCACCCACCCGTTAACTCGATCCAGAAGACCCTAGCAGTATAACATGATAACGTAGGCGAAGACCGCATCATCAATCCTTGTTATCTGTATGGACTTACACTTTTCTTGTCAAAGCTTACTACCACTTACACCCCTTAAAACAAATCACAAACCCCTTTAACTATTTACGACCAAGATAACATGCTCGTGACTTACGGAAACGTTCTAATAATTTGCTCCGCTCTTTTTTTTTGAATTTTTAACTACCCAGAAGACGGTTCTGACCGGACGAGGAAGACTGCATTCATACCAACAGTGTACTCGTATTTATAAACAGAATGGTCATTTTTACAATATCTGACCGAGCCTTGATGAAATTTAATTCTGTGATTAAGTGGACAATTTTAATTAAGGACCAGAGTCAGGGATTATCACTAAAGACTTCGCTGTCTTCTAATTTGAATATGAAGTATAATCCTATTAGCGGGCAGATAAAGGTACTGCCCTTGAAAACTATCTTATGTTTCGTCATAAATGTTTTTTTTACTTTTTGTTAGCTCTATTTAAAACTACTCTATGCCATATTTCACGCGTCGAGAGCTAGCCTGCAATTATAATAATTT
Source organism: Jemadia pseudognetus (assembly GCA_018244755.1). Taxonomy (NCBI): domain Eukaryota; kingdom Metazoa; phylum Arthropoda; class Insecta; order Lepidoptera; family Hesperiidae; genus Jemadia; species Jemadia pseudognetus. Next base: position 2,471 of record DWTO01002358.1, read on the forward strand.
ACTAATGCCGAATATCTGTCAATCTGTATGTCACATGGGCTGTGGTTAGCGAGGAACGAATTACATGCAATGGGCGGGGCCGCAGTCTAATTTCTTGTTGGTATACAAGTTATGAGTACATTACAATATTTTAGCCCGACTATGGCCTCGGATCGTCGAGCATTGCTCTGTTATTTTTTATTAATTCCCGTTTTAAAGCTCAGCTCTGCCTGGGTTCTGTTGCTGACTGTCATTTTGCAAGTCATAATGTAAGTTGCATGTCTAACAATCCGCACTGAAGCGTAATAGAGTAAGTTATAGGATTAGTTACACTAGTGGTGAGTTACGTCTTTGCATTTAATCGTAATCGTTTCACAGTCAATAACTATATGGATGTAGGTAACAGTTCGCGTGATACCATCATTGTTGCGTCGTGTAATCGAGTACATTTCACTGACCTGTGGGATCAGTGGTTAGTGACCCTGACTGCTGAGCTGGAGGTTGTGGCTTCAATTCCCACCTAGGACAAATATATGTATGTATCATAAGATCTTGTGTTGTTGCAGAGTCTGAAACCAAAATTATCTCTCTACGTACACATTTAATAATAATAATTAAGATAAATATATTGGGATATCTCCACACTCGACCACTTGTAGGCCCCGTCTGTACTTTAATAACCAGAAGGCTGATGATCGACATAAATACATATAAATAGAAGTTAGATGATTGGGGTGTAAAATATCACAAGAGTTACTACAATTCATAGTGAATCAAATATGTAGTTCATCTCATTAATCTCTCAATCAAAAGACATACAACATACATACATATCTTCACGTCAGGTCCCTTACGGCGTGGGCAGAGAGCACCGAGTGCTAAATATCTCTATCCTTACAGGCCTACCGCGCATCCTCATTCAAATCGTTATCGATCAAAATATTTTAAGTATATTTTAAAGGCAAATGCAATATGTATATCATCGTCATCGTCCCTAGAGCCCATAGATGTCCACTACTGGACGTAAGCCCTAATATCGATTCGCGGATTTAGCCTTTTCCCGTGACCCTGAAGTGATCATCTGTTACCGTCGGTGTACATATCTACATAATTCCCTGATTTCATATAATATCTACAAGAACCAGTAAATTGATAAAAACTAACGTAATATTCGCCTGCTTCTACAATGACTGAAAAGAAATAAAATTCCTATTTTTTTATCCAAAATAACATCGTCATCATCATGACCTTGTCTTTGTTTACTGTTGGAACAAAGACAGGCCTTAGATTCTGTAAGAAAACAAAACAAAATACACTATGTCCTTTGAGAGAGTTGCCGAATTTTCTCTCTCGCGATTGTGTTCCGAATCAATAACAAATTAAGAAATGTTACACAATTAATTATTTGCAAGCGCCCCCATAGACCTATTCCGAGCAGAAAGATTTGATTTAATTTGCATTTTGTAGATAGCGTATTCTTTTCATTTAGGATTAAGTTGTAATAACGTCCTAGTATCTTAGTGTGCTTCACATTAAACTTTCACATGGTGTCGTATGGCATGGCACTCGGGAATGGAAACACATTCAGCGACTGTCCCTCTTCAGACGCGTAGGTAGGGTTCACGTTGGAAACTGCACGTTTCAAAACAAAGTACATTTTCTAACTCCTTGCACATTACTAACTACTGCTAAAACGTACCAGGTGGCAACCCTACAGGAAGCATAATTTCCTTAATTAATTCAGTCGGCAACACACGTTACGTTGCCAGCTTTATTAAGATGTTAACGAATCAGCTAATGAGTTTTTAATATACGGATGTTTAACCACTAATGATGTTTTGATTGTGTTTCTTTAAATGTTAATTACATGTTTTGTTGTTGAGCACTAAAGATAAGATGAGTTGAACATGGAAAAGGAGATACCGTTTTTAGAATATCCAAATATAATTGCGAATTGGATTGCTGGTTATATGTTCTTATAGGAGGACTATACGTTAGGTACTTGCGACTTTATACATACTTACTATTATTTACATATAATCATATGAGCGTCCGGTTCGTACAGTTGGATTGCGTCTAGTGATCTTTGTCAATTTATAATATAGTAAAGAAATTCCTATCGAAACCCTAAGTTAAAAAATTCCAATAGTACTCGACCCGGAATTTGAATGCAGGACTTTCCAATTGACAGTAAATATGATTAAAGTTCAGTAAATTAAATAACGGTATTCAATCACTTTCATTTCTTATAAGGTTTATACTAATACGTCATACATACGCTTATTGAACGATATATTATTTTAGTTATCAATCGTTGGATATGAACGCTCTTCTTAAAAATAGCTATACAAAAAAATTATCTACATAAGTAAAATATGCACTTGTTCCAAACTATATCGAAGCATAGCATACAATTTATCAAGTTGAAGTTTGCTCAAACCTAAATAAAACACAGGCTGACTCCCATAAAAGCTAACCCGGTGCAAGCTAAACCCCCATTAACATCCTAAGCCATAGATATCCGCTCATACGACACTAAAATACAAGCATAACTCATTGGACGGAACATAAAAACGAATATTGCCATTTTTTAACATCCCAAATAAATGACATCGCTACCCTTACTAAAACACGTAAATTCTAAATTGATTTGATTTTCTGTGTACACACTGAATGCATCGCGTATTCACTATTGAAATATGTTGCTGGGAAGAACACAAAATACGCAATGTATGCTTTGTAAATGAAAATTCGGTGGAATGTAATTCAAATATTTTCCATCATGGCGTCGTGAGCAAAGCGTGCGAACGAGCCGAAACGATTTTTCATATAACGCCCCTCTCCGTCTAGTTTAACTGTTTTCAAAAAATAGAATTCAATTTTTTTAAGGCTTTAGCTTTTGTGAATTGATTCCGTATTTTTTAAGATTTGCTGCACTCACTCCTGATGCATATATTGAAATATATGCAGTCGGTCTAATCAGTGTAAGTATTTGGACCGTTATGTACTTACCATTATTAGGTACTTTTTTATTTTAATACGCAAAGAAGCAAACAAAATTCGACTGAGCATAAAATAAGAAAACAGTAAACAACGTACACCCGCAGTACTTCCCGCCAATGCATTCCTTTTTTCTACTGAAAGGGCAAGGGCACTCAGCTATGCATCCAAGCCGTACCAGACGAAACCTTAGCAAGTAGAATTAAGTGAAATGCTCATGCTACGTATTATTTTTTATTTGTTTTAGCTCGACTTTAAATGCTGACGCGAAGCCTGTCGTGTATTTTTATAAAACTAACGGCCAACTTTTCAATCGTCGATCAGCGTAGTATTTAACTAAAACAAAGTTTTAAACTAAAACCGATGTTTTTAACACTAGGAGGGAAAAAAATGTTAACCTGTAGGAACCAAATTCTCACTCACCGTGTTTCGTACAGTTTAAATGTAACCACAACCTTTGTCTTCTATGCATAGAATAATATTTGTTAGGTTCCTAGAAAACCTTGTAACCTTTATAACCACCACCTTAGTTGAAAATATACTGCATTGTACATGTCACACGGTTCTTTAAATTACACGTACCTACTACATAAATTTAATCAAAATTTCCAAAGTAGTACATTAGTTACATATGCTGACATTCATAAACAGAATGACAACGAACCGAAGCAAAAATACTTTTTTATGTCATTGTCTATCATTGATCCTAAATGATTTCTACAAGTATTTATGTTACCCTCGTGCCAAAAAAAAAGTCAGATGAATTGAGTATCTCCTCCTTTTTGAAGTCGATTAATAAAACAGAATTCGATCCTGTTGCCGTATAATATGTACTCGTATGTATCAATTGGTGTTTGAAAAGACTGAAGAATTGCACTAAAGGTTTCCTTTGAATGTCTTCATTCTGAATTACAGCAACTAATATTCATTCACATTTTTATCCGCTATAATCAAGTAAATACTTATGCTTCTATGTCGGCGACCGACTACAAGAAATTAATTATAAATGCCGCTAGTAGGTACTTTAAAAGCCAAACGCTATCACTATAAAAAGAACATTCTACGGAAAGCCAAGCACATTTTAATTTTGCCTTTGTATACGATTCTCTTACGATTCACATTGTTTGGTAAAGTAACAAAATATTACAGTTCCGCTAATAAACAATAACTTAACTATGGCTTAAACCAGCCGCACATGAACCGATCCGAACAGTTCATAGCGGGCCGCTTGAAATAAAACGCCATTAAGAAATTTGCACACCTTTCAGTAAATCCGGATGCCAGTTGATTTTTACTTTTTACGTTAAATTCTGCCGCGAACTTTGAAATTAAAATAATGAAACTACAACACACCAAAACTTAATTATTCTAAAACTCACTGACCATTTTTTGTCTGCAATAGCAAATTCATGAATCTATGAGCATTTTCACTTCAGCCGTTATGCAACAATGCTTGGATTATTTTTTAGCAGAAAGCAGAGTGGCAGCCCAACCACTACTCGAAGTGTAATTTGTGACCAGCGTATAACCATAGACTCGCCACCCATTCCATAGTGCGGACGTTAACGTAACAGATGAAATATATACAGATTAACCACTATAATTAACTTTTAAACACGTATAAAATAATCTGTTCAATATCTCCCAATGTTCGCTATGTAATGTATCAACTACTTAGATTTATTAAAGACATTCTCCAACTCCACTCATTCCACATTTGATAATAGCAGTTCATAAGCCGCCTGCAGAGCCACGCTGCCGAAAGTCGTTGAACAAGAACTATAGTAAATCGAAGGATTAGCCGTGATTTACAAATGGTTTTATAGTTTTACACCGCTCGCTTTCTCTACAATATGGCCCTCGTGAATATGTCTGGAGCTTCAATTGCGGTCGCGGCTACATGTGCGTTGATAATATGTGTAATAATACGTGTGATTGTAAGGAACGATTGCAACTAAATTAACTAGGTTACCATCCTTCCCTAGAATTCATCATCGTCATCTTCAGCCTATTGCAGCCCAGTCTCACATACGCGTCTCCTGAAGGGTTATGCCCATGGTCCCCACACTGGGCCTGCTTGTTGGGGATCGCAGAGCACAGCTTCCCCCAACACCTACGCTGCTGCCCACAAGCGACAAGAGCATTAGCAATCCGTTCTTAAAGGCGTGACAGAAAACACAGATTACAAAGTAATGTCGTTATTATTAGTATCATCGCATTTATGAATTTTCCATGTTTTGAGCACATTTTTTTTTTAAATGTATATTACCAAAATGTTTCAGTTTTTGAAAATGTATATTACATTATAATTACAACGTTATTTTCATTTTTCACTCAACGTTACACAGCCGGTGTGTGCACTCAAGCCAATGACCCATTTCAATAATTCTGAAATTAAACCAATTATATGAGTAAAATAAATTTGGAATAATTTTGCATTGTTCGATATTTAAATAGCGGTTTTGTGTTTTTGTTAAGTGATGTAACAATAATTACTTAAATGAAAATGTATTATAATAAGTTACATATAATAAATGGAGTTTTAAATGTAAAAAGTGTGTATCATGAATGATCGAAACTTTAATACGGAATTTTTGAATGTGCCAATGTTTTTTTATTTCCTTACCGGCAGTCAACCGCTCGCTTCGCTGGACATCATTTGAAGTTGTATCATACTTGTTAATTAAAAATTAAATTATTTTTATAACTTAATAACACTTAATCTGCTTTAGATACCTATTTACATTTTAAGGACTTATAATTACGCTGTAACTAATACATAATTACGCTGTAACTAATAATAATTACGCTGTAACTAATACATAATTACGCTGTATCTAATACATAACTACGCCGTGACTTTTAATTACGTCTAATGATGTATAGTACAAGGTGGATGGGGAATGGATGACAAGGAAGCGGGTTGGTTTACCTGGCTTATAAAACTATCCATAACACGATCAACTGTTCAGGTAGGTTGTTATATTACTAACAAAAGCCGATATGTTATTACAGGTCATGCTATCTACATATATACTCAATTTATATACTCTGTGTACTCTCAATAAATGCACTCAATTTATGTATTCAATACACATATTTTTCTTCAAAATACTCGTAAGCCCAGCTATTTAAGTGTGCGACACAGACAAACATACGCATAAAATTTCGTAACGATAATTAATTGTAGGCATAAATGGCATATTGTTGCAATATGTATCATTAGACCAAGCTGTGCGCAAAGAAAAACTAACTGGGTCAACAGCAACCGTGACTGTCCACGGATAAAACTATGTGTAATCCTTTTCGTCGCACCGTTCCGCGACATCCACATTTGTATACGTTACAATGTTATTCGCTGCTGTCTCTTAAAATGCAAGTACTACTTCTTTATGACGTACTAAATATTCTTCTTATTACTTTAATGATATATTTATCCCACATATACCATGATTATATACTTTTATATTCTGGCAAAATTGCTAGTATGAGCGTTCTAAAAACCTATCGTGTATCCAAATTGTTAACGTGTACAAGCAACACGTTATATGATTTTTCTCCGTATACAACATTGTCAAAAATCTTTATGATAGAATTCCCATGATTTTATCCTGTAATATTTTAATATTTTTCGTAGCATCAGTGATCTCCAAGCTTATCGTGTATCAAAATTATTACTAAGGTGGACACGCAACGTATTATATATATTGTTTATAGAGCTATTTGGCACTCGGTGTTCTCTGCCTACCCCGCAAGGGACCCGGCGTGATGATATGTATGTATGTATGTATGTTTTATCTCCTACCATATTGTCAAATAGCTTTGTGATAGAATACCCTTAAAGACTGCGCTTTATCCTTTAAAACACCGATATGGGTTCAATACTGGTATATTCTGGAATTTATCATTTCAAGAGGTCTTCTGTTTGGATGTCGATAAAGATTTTATTATCGACATATTTTTACACCTAAAGTCTTGATTTGCGTATTCTAGACGTTTGATTTCAGTCCATTATTCCCGTTTCTGAAACCCGAGTATCAAAGCTACGTTTGGAAAGCGCCTCGTAGTTGGTAACTGTTAAATGATCAATGTGCGCTTTGACACTAATTTCGCTCTTGTGTACTGACGATACTGTCGATTATTCAATGAGGTTCGCACAGATTCAGGGTGAAGCGCAAAAATATCCGTTACACAAGCGAGCATGAATGCGTCTTAACGAGACACTGTAACTGGGATTCGCATGAAAACTACCTTTCAAACCACACGATACGACGACGTTATGAGGACTACAACGATCGTTAATGAATAGGAACGTGACTAAAAATCCTCCCCTGAAGGGTTGTTGCCCATAAGTCATGTATGAGTATGAGTGGTTAATAAGATTTATACTTGGTTTGAAATTGATGACAGGAGTGTAAGTACGGGATTGTTAGAATCGTTAAGGTAAGAGATACGAAAACTCAAAACTCGAAGGAAACTTTAAGACATACAGATTTCCTCGAAATGGTTGTCTTGGTCGTTATAGCCGTTTAAATTTAACATTGGAAAGTCCAGAACTTCGGCTTGACTAGTAGATAATTGGGCGTAATGTCAACCATCTGTAACCTAACCTTAGGCGCAATGAATCTTTAATAAGTTGATATATAGATCTTAAGTCCCGTACGTACTAAAGTTTTAGTGTTTATACTTCTTTTCCTCTTTTCCTCATTCCTTCAGCCGCAAGACACAAAATGCATATTTCACGTAGAAATACGTAAGAAAGCCAGTTTATATCTATTGCCAGCTAACACCGATGCACTCTCCAAGCTATAAATCAGCGTTCCAAGTTATAAATTTCTTTTACCTTCAAGCGCAATAACTATACCGGTGGGAGGAGCTCTTGTCGGGATTTGGCGAATTCATACAAATATGTACATTGGGGTAAGTAGCACGTACATACATCCCAAATATATGTAGATATTTCTGCCTTCGGGATAATAATAACATCTTGGAACACCACAAACAAGATCACGTAAACGTAACATCACGCCTGTAATCCCCGAAGAGGTAGGCAAGGAGTGTAGTACATTCCCACGTTTCGCCAGTTACGTTTACGTCCCACTTTGGAATTGGTGATAAACCTATTGCCATACATCAAGCACAAACGCATACTCCGAGCCGCTATTAGAACATTCAAATTAGAAAAATCCAATTTTAGCCGACCCGGGGACTGGTACCCAGGACCTCTCGATCGGCAATCACGTTTGCAACAAACACGACCAACGAAATACTTATGGGAACGAGGCAATACACTATCACTAATCGGAAATTAAGTAAACCCTATGCTAAGATCACAAAAAAGCTTATAATCCACAACATATAAACGACTGGCCCATTGGTTATTGTACCTGACTGATGAACCCAAGGTCGTGGATTCGATTCCCGCCCGATTTTTTTTTAGTAATGCGCATATGTATTTCTTTTGTCTGGATATAATAAAATACTTATATGTATAAATATGTACTTACAGATATAACACACGAGATCCGTTTTGGTGTAAGCAGACAGCACTGAGTGTGGAATATCTCTATTCATACAAACCTGTCGTGCTTTTTACATACATCACTCTGTTCATACATGCATGCCAGGCTTCGTGTAAAATACGACGGTATTCAAAACAATTACTATTATATAATTTTAATATCGTTCAACGCAAATTATTGGAAAACAATATGATTTGTAGGTATGTAACAATTCCACATGTATTCGCTTCGAGCTCACGTCAATATGCTCTGAATACCTGTCAGATAGACTAAGCCTGTAAGTGCCAGGGGCAGCCTAAGCCGAGGTCTGCGTAGAGTTGTCCCCTTCACTCGTAAGCCCGCGGCCAGCACCGGTAAAGTCGTACCGGGCAGAAACACCCCTTGCAGATGACATATGGAAATACACTTAAAATGTTATTGTTGCAGTATCCGCCGTGACTTCGTTGCAGTCGGCAACATGGAAAGGGACCTCGTATAGACCCAAAACTAACCAACACATCCCGAAAAAACATTCCTGAGTTAAACCGGTAGATACTAATAATCTGTGTCTCAAAGAAAAAACGGTAAGATTTACTAGTGTTGCATACGGCAAAACGATCAGACATTTGACGGAACATTTTTTCGTTTTAACGTATAGGTAGTGTCCGAATTCAATTTCAGTCCAAACACCTTGTCCTACTTACCTGTATGTCCATCATATCGTAACGGTGTTAATTTTTCAAATCATATTCCAATACAACTTCAAATTTATATTACATTTATACATTTTCATTAATTCTATCAATCGTATAGTTTAAAGGGACCGGCGCTATATGAACGCCCGCACGTACAATTACAGGAGCCGCTGCAATAATGCATCACTAACGAACAGCAACCGACGTACGGCGCCCCCTGTCGGAATAAACACCAGCGTGTTTTACAGTATCCTTTAATCATTGAACCAACGGACTTTATTAGTCAGCACGAGTCAAAAAATAATCACTATGTACCCATTGATACGAGCTGCTCGCCAAATTCATCGCGTTACACACATAATATGTAGATACGTATTACCATGATTACTTTTCATAGAGGTTTAGAATGTCTACCACCTAAGGCCGCACTTCTGACAAGCTTCTACTACCTACTCCACCTGTCCAGGCGTAACGTAGCCTCCCCGGCCTGGCCTCAAACGTCTCCGGTTTGATCGAAGTGCACACGACGAGATCTGAGTTTATAAACTCCAGCCATTATACTGAATTAAATTGTTTATCAGTTTTCGTCAGTGTGCGAAATATATTTTAATATATAACGTAACATTTTAATAACAAGCCCATAACCCCTGAAGAGGTAGGCAGAGACAAATCGATGTGTATTCAATATATACATATCTACAAATATACAGGGAAATGGGATATTTGATATACATAGTTACACCATGTGTGCAATTGGAGGCCAGAAGCTAAAATGTATACATATACGAGTAGTATATAAAATATTCGAATAGTATATAATATATACGAGTAGTATATAAACATATAATCCTAAATATAATATAAAACATATAATCCTAAATATAGTAACCTACAATATTAATTGAAATAAAATAAAACAGTATTTTTTTTTACTTCAAAATCATCAATTTCATGGACAATAGTCTATAACTAAACAATTTTCTGGTCCATATATATTGTATAATAGATATGTATACTTAAACAACATATATAAAACTGTTCGGCAAAGAACTTCAAAAATGTCAAATTTATAATTTTTGTTATTGTGATCGAATACCAACTGCTTGGCGATTACTGGGTAAACATTTCAAGAAATATTAATTTGGACATTGAAAAGATGATATTACCTAGATTGTTCTACACAACAATACAACATAATTGGGTATCGAAATATCTTATATTTGGTCCGAAAATCTTTCTGCAGTATTTATATACAACTGCTTTATTACTTTAGTTGAAAATGTATTACACAAAAAATGATATCTAATTATGATAAAGAAATAAAATCTGAACATTCGAATCACGGCCCAACTCCATAAAATCTCCAACTGCCATATATCTGCGGGGGTTGCTCCCCATAACCCAAAAAGCCTTCAATGGGGGTAATTTACTTCCCCATGTAAATAAAGGTGGCGAAATTCGGTGCATATTCCCGCGTACGATGTATTGCTTTGCTCTGGTACGTGAGTGAATTGAATATGTTAATATACATTGCTGGCTGACTGACGCGCAAGTCCGTTTATAACTTACTTACCTACCATTAACGTATAGCGTATTCAAACCCGCAATCTAAACAAAAATCCAAATTCACGTTTCTGTATCATTTGTTTATCGATGGAGTAAACACAACACATTGTGAAATGTTAAATAAAATATTCACCTATATAAAAAGGCAGCTGAATATCTATTATTATTATATACATATGTATTACCAATGAATCCCATAGCTGTGATGCCTCAGCTGGCTGTAAATTACAGCAGATCCATTAAGTTAAGCATTGAACAAATTACTTTAGAAGGGTTTAGAGGGTCTTCGCGTGCTTCCGAAAGCCTGTGCTCAATCCCACTTTTTTATAATTTAATAATAGTCATTAAAACCTTTTACTGCTTTTAAAGGCAGTTTAGAGATTATTTCAGTTGGGTTGGTATCTAACCTGTGTCCCCACCAAGCCGCAATGGTATACCTATCATCGAAATACCTCCAAATACTCAAGTAGTATACTGTAAAATATTTTTGAGTAGCAGCCAATGAACAATATTTTTTTATTATATGAAAGGCTAGCGTTTGGCCGCAATCCTGCCTGATGGAAATCGCAGGTGCATCCTAAGATGAAGCACGCTTGCATAAGAAAAGCCTGTTCATCCCTACTTTGAAGAACCCTAGTTTATAATACATTTAATCATGTGTCTGGCAACACAGACGCAGGCAAAGCGTTCTACTCCTTGGACGCCTGGATAAAAAACATAGAATTAAGTTAATTAATTACTGCAGTATATTAAAATATTTACTACATGTAATTCAGTATAGATTACATTTATATGTGCATCCTTAGGTCTTTGCCATTGGCTCCTAATAAGGAATATAAACAAAACAAGCAATGTACGACATATAATCCGATACACACGCAGGTACGATACAATTGGCAGACGCGCAATGCGTCTGCC
>DWTO01002359.1:0-14127 GCA_018244755.1 Jemadia pseudognetus
GCTATATAGTAGTATATAATAGATTAGACAAAGTCGATGGCGATATCTTTAATGACTAAGACGAAACCTATAAAAAACCAATATATCTTTATCTTTTAAATATTCTGAAGCGAATTCCCAGTTAAACTTAATTATATATACTTCTTTGTGTATTTACTCCAACACTGATAGCATAGATCCTTTCAGTGATCTTTTCGATGTAAGATCACGACTATTATCCTCGAAGAGGTGGGTAGAGAAGTGTAGAACACTCCCACGTTTCACCAGTTATGTTTATGTCCCACTATGGACTAGGAGGTGAGCCTGTTGCCATGCACCGGGCACAAATCTTGACTAAACAACTACTGGGAACTACCTATTTCATACTGGAACGTAAACGTAACTGGTGAAACGTCGGAGTGTACTACTCTCATTATAGCGGAAATATAGATTTGAAGTTATGTTATGTTATAATTAAAATTATGCTTAGTACCCAATTAGCCATCTAAATGTGTGAAATAACTTGTAATGCGTTTCCAGTTTGAAATTATACAATTGTTTTAATTTTAATTGACACAACATTGCCCTTTGTGGCACCGTACGGGGTCTTAACTGTTGCTCAGCAACTCTCACTGATCGTAACGGACCCTAATCATACTCCTGTAGAAGATAACCATGTGGTTGGTATGTACGCAGAGTATTCGGACTACGCTACGACCATCATTTTTAACACCGAAATTGTATATATACATGAAGCATTTAACTATAAATGTACGTTAAATAATTTTTTTATCAAATTATAGAAGCAGCTTGCTAACATTGTATATTAGTTTTTAGGTATTTTATAGAGAAGAAATAAAAAAGCCAATTGTCGACAATATCACTATTCTGTCTTACTTACTGTAATTTTTTTATCGGTCTATCCCAAGGTTGGGCAAAAGTTTTCTCTCGGACAAGTCGGGTTTTGCTATAGTTGTATCTAATGAGATAAAACACTAACAAAAAATACAACATTGAATTGCTGAAATTATAATACGTACAAGTTTTTTTTAATATCTGCAGGCTATTAAACTAATAATATTATTGCTCATTTGTACTTTTGAAAACAGAATACTAGAATACAAATGGATTACACGCTATATGTCTGTTGGATACTGATATTTATGCAGTTTTCGTAAAGCTCGTACGATAGAACGAAAAATATTGGCAAAAGATCGGAAGAGTGAAATGAGCCGCGGTTGAAGCGCAGCGGAGCAGTGTACGCGAGTACACAGAACTAACGTAGTATCTTACTTGCCTGTTTATACATTTGTATACAATTGTAAGTTTTATCTATTTATTTTTATTTCTGCAAAAGCTCGTATTTGGTAAAAGCTTGTTTTGGTTGGCCATAGTTTTTCTACAATAACACCACAACAGTAACAAATATTGTTCACGGATATTTTGTTATATATTTGTGTTAATTTTTTTCATGTCTCGAAACATTATTTCACATATACACATATTCACGCACTCCTAGACCCTACTAGAAAATCTCAGAAAAGTCCAATTGTGCCCTATTCGGAATTTAAACCCAGGACCGCTCGATCGGCAGTTGCGTTTGCAACCAACACGACCATAGATACAGTCAACAACAATTCAACTACTCAATATGAATTCAATTTTCAAATGAATATTCAGTTTAATATCAATTCAATATTCAACTTAATCATATACAATGATATGTATAAATGTAAATTATTCTACCACCACCTACATACGATATTTTAAAATGTATATAAGGCGTCGCTCCTTGCTTATATAATACATTTCATCCTCGAAAAGGTCTTCTTCTATTTTGCATGTTTCAAACCTAAAACTCATACAAAGCCTGTATTCAAGTGCTTTCTCACTGAAAAGTCCAATCACAAAAGAACGTCTACGAACCATATTGGCACAAGATTGGAAAAGGAAGTGGTTTTGTATAAACACCTGCAACAATTACGGTCACATGTTTCTTTCGAGAACAAGTACACAATGTATGTACATAGTTCACTGTTCAGGTCTGTCTAATGTATTCTATGCCATAATTCCCACCATATTGCTTCTCTAAGGCAATGATTGTTAACTTTTAATTTATAGTTATCGTTATATTCAATTTTTTTGTAATAGAAGCTCATAAATAGATCACTTTTATACAATCACAAATTTTCAAAATTTATCCCGTATTTTAAAACAGAATAAACTTGCTAGTCATGTTTAATAGGGAGAAAATAGCATAAATTCTGATACATTATTATATTATTATTACTTTATTGTTCCAAATACCTCTAGTCGTTTACTTACTGACCTGACGTGGTCTCACTCTTATCATTATGCACGCCGGTTTTGGATACTTCTGACCCCCCGTCGACTAATGTTTTCTCTTCTCGAGCCTTCTTACCATCCATTGCTGAACACGCGCCTTCTCTCATGATGGCAGGGTTAAGCCAATACTCTGCCACACTCACCAAGTGCGAGTTGACAGATATGCCTTAGAGAATATGTTTTTTATGAATTCTAAAGCATCTAGGTTTCTATACAGTGTTTTTTCATCACTAGGTTTATTTTAATTCATTGAAACCATATTTTTTATTTAGATCGAGTACAAGATGTTTAGCTGAACGTTATTAATATGCGTGGTATTCAGTTTGTACAGTTTCGAGAAATTTCGTCCAGATGGATTAAGGAATAAATTTCCCAGGAGGTCCATTTTTCATAGTATAATTTGTTTCCATTTCTAAACATGATTCCGATACGACTCCTCTCTTATTTCAATTATTGTGTACGAATTGATTAACATTTTTTATACTTGTTTCACTTTCAAAGGTTAATGCTCTTTACTTATAGGTTACTGAGAGAACTCAAATATGCAGCTTGTAGCTATATTTTTGAGTTCATCTACTAATATTATTCGTTAGAGCAAGTGCTCACTGTTTTATTTTCTCTGCATCCTCCATCTGCAGCTCACCTTGCACCAGCAAATGATATTTAATCTTAAATTATAGGTTTTTCTTTAAAAGAAATAAGTATATCTTCGACAAATTGGAAACCAGTACATTCGGATTGGGACGTTCAATTCTAAACCACTACTACATCACCACTTTTTGTTACCATAAATTATGAAATACATTTATTACAAAATTTATTTTGTAGACCATTTATTTTCTTAAATTTAGATTTATGCGTATACTTATATATGGAACTATACCAGAACTGCTTATAATAGGACATATAAAATAGTGACTAAAAATTGCCTTACTTCATGAACTTAAAGCACGCCACTAATCACTTATAAAGCAAGCGATGTAAAATCACCCACATGGCGTCTCACATAAAAGACCATTGTTCTACATATATTACGTATTACTGTTCCCTTTTCGAAAATGCCCAACCCTTTGGCCATTCAGGTTTATTTTGTTTCATTAATCCTAGGAGTTCCTCATTATTGTCACCATAATGAAAACAGTCGGTCATTGTAAGCCATACTGATGTTATTACTATGTCGTTTAGATAAAATCTTCATGTAAACATATTTTGCTTTAATCGAGGGTCACGGGAGTTCGTAATGATGCTTTGTGTTATAAAAACACCAGTGTGGACTGCGACTCCGCCTAAGATAAGGTTTTAATGTTCCAAGATCGGTCAATTAATTATTATTATTGGTATCGTGATCATCAAGCGCCAAATGCTTCGTTAGTGGCGCTGATTGCTAGCGCGACTGCCGATTGAGATGTCCTGGGTTCAAATCCTGCGTCGGGCACTATAAAATTTTTCTAACTTAGATTTTTATATGGTGGCTCGGAGGCTGGACATGTGCCCGGTGTGTGGCAATAAGCTCAGTACTTATTTCATACTACACTCCTCTGCCTACTTCTTCGGGGATTACAGGCGTGAGATTTTATAGAATTTCATTTATTTACAAATTACACACTTGAAAATGTACCTTTACATTTTGTTTACGTTCTTAATGAACAAAACAAAAATTTTTATTTAATTGTATGGACTATGGTTACGCATAAAGTTCTCTTTTTTTCTTTATAATGAAACGTGGGAGTGTACTACACTCCTCTGCCTACCTCTTCGGGGATAACAGGCGTGATGTTACATTTACGTTATTTATTCTTTCTTATGTAATATCGACTTCTGCGAGGGCAAATGCTATTGACGTATAATATTTACGTAACATATTTAACATAGCGTATTTATTTCGATTTATATAAACAATGTCTTCGGGCCATGTAGCCGCGAGCTCTTATATAACTAGATGCGAGAAAGATCTTTGTCGTCATTTCTGACTTGAATGTCTCCATAGCATAAGACCACTGTCTTACTCTACGTCCATTCGTTTCTCTGCTGTGATAAGTCAGCTTTGTTTGACTGTACGTATTTTTCAAATGAAACGAACAATACCTAAAGTCGAATGGAAAAGTTGTGATTGCACGTTACGAATATGAAACGGTATCCAATCAAAATTGAGCCAATAAAAGAGACTGGACGGGTGTACGACATCGATATATTGGGTATTGTTGATCAGAAACTTGAATTTTCTTGACACATCGTATTGAAGACGATTTAAATATTTACTCAATGTAATATTTCTGAAAAATGTATTGTTACCATGTACCTATTGTTCTTTTTAAATAAATATTAATGGTTTTACTGCCTCGTTGGTCGTGTTGGTTGCAAGTGCGACTGCCGATCCGGAGGTCCTGGTTTCGATTCGAGTCGGGCACTATAGAATTTTTCTAATTTAGATTTTCTAGTAGAGGCTCGGAGTCCGGATTTGTGCCCGGTATATGGCAATAGGTTCACCACCTATTTCATAGTGGGACGTAAAACGTAACTGGTGAAACGTGGGAGTGTTCTGTGCTCCTCTGCCTACCTCTTCGGGAATAATAGGCGTGTTGTTACGTATTAAATGCTTTATAATTAAGAATTTTCCAAGATATGCACCTTTAGATACATTGTGATCTTGTCATAACTTTTAAGTAAAGTTTTTTATTGTAATATAGGCTACCTTTCATCTTTGTGCTATAGAAAAGTTTCAATATAATTCATGGTCATTATTCCTTTTATTATTTTATGCGAGTTTCCTCACAGAAGAAAATAATACATCTATAAACACTGGCTGATGATATAAGTGTTAAAAGTAGAATTATATTCGAGCAGTGAAAGAAGTGTTTGATGTAGATTGTGAAAATTGCTCCGTAATATCTTTCCAAGTAATAAAACTTTACATAGTCACAGTAAAAAGTTCCTGAAATGGTTTGATAGTAAAAGTTCGTTACCTTTATTACCATTGTTATTGAGTTTTACAGTGAGAATAGTTTTCGTATATGAATCACATGTCTAATTGAAAACGAAGAGTAATCATCTCGAATAATTTCTAGGTTGACAATTATCTAAGTGTCAGTTTGACATATGTACTTTTAGATTCGGACCTTATTTATATTTATAAAAAGGATTGCATAAAATATATGTTATTTCTTTCTGTCTAGTTATCGAAATCCGACGACAGAAAAGTGGTACTTCATCAGGTGACGCTTAAATCCTCGGGTGTGTATCGTTGCGAAGTCTCCGCGGAGGCGCCCAGCTTCGAGTCGGCCGCGGGACAGGGCAGGATGGAAGTTATATGTAAGTATATATATGGCGATGTGACAGCGTTAAACATAACGTAAACAAAACGTAACATCACGCCTGTTATCCTGAAGAGGTAGGCAGAGGAGTGTAGAACACTGGTGAAACGTGACTACGTTTACGTCCCATTATGGAATAGGTGGTGAGCCTATTGCCATGCACCGGGCACAAATCCAGACTCCGAGCCACTACTAGAAAATCTTGGCTTTAAACAT
This sequence comes from Jemadia pseudognetus, assembly GCA_018244755.1. Taxonomy (NCBI): domain Eukaryota; kingdom Metazoa; phylum Arthropoda; class Insecta; order Lepidoptera; family Hesperiidae; genus Jemadia; species Jemadia pseudognetus. The sequence goes on from DWTO01002359.1 coordinate 5,853, forward strand.
GTTCTATTTTAAAACGCTGAGATTGAAAATAAGTTGAAGAGATAAGTAGAAAACTAAATTGAAACGGTGCAAGGCGAATGAGAATCTATATCACGTTACGCTACCTCTGTCTTCTGTTTCTCTAAATAAAACTCATCTCATTACTTCCTGCTAAGTGAATTTGATGTACAGAACTTAACGCAAATCATCTGCAAAGTTAAGCAGAGTGAGGCGCGGCCGACCCTTAAATAGTTACCAAGTTTCGGGATAAGAGTTAAGTTCAATAATACGACTTAAATGAGTTACAGTGAATAGGGAAACTCATTTCAACACGCGGAACATGTGTTTATAAGGTAAACACACGTGGAGCTCTAAAGAAAGGCGTAGAAAAGTACGCGTTTAAATTCGGAAACGTATCAGAAGATCTATGGTATTATGGCAATAACTCTTCAGAAGAGGCTCATGTCTAACATTGGACTGACATCGGCTGATGATAACGTACAACATCCGTGTGATTTTATGTTGTATTTATAATATATTTAATATTTTTCATTGTCTACATTATATTCTCGAAGAATTAAAATCATTGTCGTGCGTATATTTTTTCTGTACGTACAATTAATACGGAGACTTTTTTCTAACTTCATAATTAGGTCGTGATACGATGTCGTGACTGTGAGACAACTCTCCCGAGAAATTCGGATCGCTTTTGTCTTTTTTATCCTTCATTTCATTTTAAAATACGTTCATCTATTATATCGTATCAGTTTTTGCAAAATAATAAATTCAAATATATTCACAGTAGTGTTTTGAGCCTTACCTATAATGCTACGTTAAAATGAATTAAACTTTTACCTAACTTTCCAATAATTTTTATCGCGTTTATGGATTTCGTCAGAAACATGCCAGTTTTTTTATAACAAAATAATTTAATGAGCTTTACGATAAGTAAGGGCCTTGTTCAGTCCGAAATAATGGATATATACCTCTTGAAAATGGAAAAATAATTTCCTACAGTAAAAATATTAAATCAACTTCTAATAATACATCTGTCTAACATAAGAGTCAGAACACAGGTTGATCGTATCATTTATTTCCGCGATGTCAAAATTCTTATCGAACAAATTGTTACGCTCGTTGAGTTCGTAATACGTACTCGTGTAATATTCTGCTTCGTAGATTGATAAAGATTTGTCGAATTATTCGATTTTATTTTGCCTGTTCTACATTAAATAGGTTTCGTGTTAGCTTGTGAAAAATGAACTTCAGATTTTTGCTTACATTTCATTGTCAGCAGCAAACTAATGTGGTTATATTAATAATATTTTCATTATCACTACCACTTTTATTATTTTATTAGTGAAAACGGTCCTTACAGAATAAGGAGCGTTACGTCATAGTAGGTACATAGAGCTCAAATTAATATGTAATTTGAATATAAAAATCAAACGGGTGCTAGTGAATTTTTCTTTAACAACAGAAATTTGTTTAAGAACTATTTATGGCATGAGATAAGATGACAAATTTTTTACACTGGGTAAGGTAGCATACAATTGATGGAACAGTTTTAGTTACATAATCACTTAAACCGCGTTTTATACAAGTATGAGATTTTATAGAGAATGCTTATTAATTTAGATGGAAAATTTGACGTGGCACTTTTATAAAATATATAAAGCTGAAATAATTTTTTTGAACTTTGCATTAAATCAAATGCTCTTAGCACTGATAATACTGAGATTAAAATTAAGAAAATTGATTGGATATACACACATTAAAGCTAAATCTAAATATTACAATATATGAAACTGGCAATGGAAACATACCTACTATGACTATGTAATTTCAAATCAGCTCCACATTAGAACGGTTTATATCGACTTTTCGTTTTTGTACCGACATCCGTCTTCGCGTTATCAGGAAATGTTAACGGATAAGTGAGCAATCACTTTTATGATCGCTTTTTACGTCCCCTTTGATTGCTATTTCTTAGATATTTGCCTTATTACATAGGATTTTTTTTCTTCTACATTCATTAAATCTTTATTAAGTTAAAGTACATAATGTATTATCATAAGTTGTTATGTAGGTACATAACAACTGGATAAAAGGAGTTTTTGGCCCCCTGATCCAACCATCAGTAAACTTGAATGGTAAGCCGAGATCAAATACATATTTGTGTGACGTAATATTTGTTCCATTTCTGGAACTAACAAAATCTACAATTATTTCAGTTTATCAGCCTTCCGATTACAATAAAATCCTTCTTACTTGAGAATCAGACGACTGTGTTTGAAGATGTCTAAAGATATTTATTATCTATACAGTGATAAATAGGTGTTTCTGGTTTTGATAACAATAAATCTCGAAATACTCAACAAGAAAAGCGATCTAGATGTATTTGTGTATACGTCAGAATAATTTGCTGCGAATCCAGCGCGGCGTACGAAATGCCGGGTCAAGAGATACAACACTTCCCGATCCACGAAGCAAAAATTCATTTCCCGTTGTCAAGGAAATGTTACAATACAGTGCCAATTCATTTTTCGTTTCTGCAAGTGTGCGCGCGTATTGTATTTTGTTAGAGATTTGCATTTTGAATTTGGAACATGTTTCAGACATGTTTGGTATTGTGTGAAATACGACCGGACATGCAATTGATGTTTTATTATTTTTGTGGTCACGTCCTAGGTATTGGTTACGGTGGCTGACACGTAATGTTGTCTAAAGAAAATAGATCAATATAAAGATCTATTTTAACACACAAAATTATGTTGTGGGAAAAATTCTAATGTATAATAATTGCACTAAACTACTGGTCACACAATATAGGATTGTTACATGAGAAGATACTATTAAAAACTATAAATTCTTATTGATTAGCAAAACTGCTATTGTAGGAGACAATATTACCTAAACAGCATCAGATTTAATTATGGTTAATTCTGTAAGTCGAATTACATTTTCAATATTATCGTACGAAATTATATACAAAATCTAATGCTTATTAGTATTCCATTCACAAAACGACAATGTCATTAAATTATTCGTATTGTTTTAATTGTTACTCATATTAACATGAGAAACGATAATCTGTTTCTGAAAGATCTGCCGAGAGAAGGACCAAGAATCACGGGCAATGAGCAGGAGAACAGAAGAGGAGATTCGTTATTTTTAAACTGCACGTCTGGGCGCTCGTATCCCTCTGCTGTGCTCAGTTGGGACATCGATGGAGAAAAGGTATATTAAATTTTATTTTTATTATTATTCTATCACGCCAAGTTACTTACAGGCTAGGGAAAAAATATTAGTGCCAAAAATCTCGATAAAAGTCACATATAAGAAGAGAAGTGTTTTTGGTTTTTTGTACCGTTCTTTTATGACACTTGTCAATTAATAAGTCGTTTATGATTCAGAAAACGTTGTTGATGGGTATGTCGCCGTTTTCAAATCTAAATTATTTTTCTGAAAATATGATTCGATTACGGTTGTGGTGTCACAGTGTTGAGTTAAAACGGACATTTTCCTGCTAGTTAATATTTTATAAAATTCTGGGGGAATGTATTATAAAAAAGAACTCAAAGTTCACAAAATCTAATTTGGACTATATCACAAAATGTTTCAACATGTATTAAGACCGTTTTCCTTTCTGACACTACAAAGTATTTCTAGTGTTGAAAAAGTGTTCATGCGAAACGATTTTTCCGTTCTAACACTGTGTGGAACTGTGCGAAAAGTTTTGATACGCTTCCGAACTCCTACCTGCTCAAAATCCTACAGGATTGGTTAGGATATCAACGCGAAATTGCGAAAAGGGTACCGGATCTGTAGGAGTGTTTTGAAAGCGCTACTGTAAATGCAGGTTTTGACCCAGTTGTGTTTGTTAGTTGAACAACGAACTACGGATAGGAATGACAGACGTACCGTGGAAACGACGGAGTGCATAAAAATTTGGAATATCTTATTTACATAATACTAAAAATAGATTGATTGTACTTGAATATATATTATGTCGCTGCGTAATATTAAAGTTTTAATTACACAAAAAATAAACACTACAAATTGGGATATAAGAACACAATTAAAAAGGAGTATTCAAATATTTAGGTTAGAAATAAAAATTAAATGTAGAAGAAACCAAGAAATCACAAACTCTTTGGTATGTTATGCTAGATACTGATAAAAATATATTCCGTCTGCAATTTATATTTGAAGATAATAAAAATAGAATAACATTGAACATCAATTGAAAACAACTATAATTCTATGACAGCGTAATAAAGTTACAGGCTATGCAAATAACAATTTTTGCATAACTTGATATTTTCATGTAGCGTCGGTGTGTTTTCAAAAAATATTTATGATCAGGCACGACTTCATCCGATTTACTCTATGAATCACTTTAGGATATAAATTTTGCTTGTGTACGAATTTTTTTCACGAAATTCGTTAACCCAGACACGTATTCGAAGTCTGAACATTTTTCCTGCTATACAAAAAAATACAAGTCAAGGTTGCGAAATAATTTCAAATGAAATAAAGCTCGCAAAAATGTAAAAGATTACCCTCGCGAGAATACCTAACTAATATCCAAAAAGTGTAAAGTAAAAACTCCAAAATCCCAACGCAGCTGGCCTAAATGAAGATTTCTCTGGGAGTTGAAACTTTAAAAAAAGTTATAAATGCCCCACTGATTAACAATCTGTTAGTGGCTGTAATTTCACTGAACTCCTATTTCATTTTCCTTCCTCGATCTTTATTCCAATTTAGTTATATGTCTTTGTTTTATCTAAGCATACGGTTACCCGAGGCAAACTCGGTCTTTTATTTCGCGACGTCCTATTTTAATTTAATTTACTTTATTGTTCTTTGGAACTATTGTGAATGTTAAACAATTCGTTTTAATAGATCCCTGTTTCGATATAACATATTTTATTGGAATAATTTGTCTAAGTTTGTCCCTAATTTAAAATCCGTAGTTTTTTGTACTTGCCTCAGTCCTACAAAATAGACCGCAATTATCTGAAGAAAAGTATAAATATTTCTACGTATAATTGAGACTACAAAATTTACTCTACAGGTTACTGATCCATCACTGCTAGTTGAATACCAACCAATCCAGCACTCTCATGGCCTTCTATCATCAGCGCTAGGCCTACGCGTGCCTACCGGCAGGACCATGCAGGTCCGTTGTACAGCTCGAGTGGCGCCCTCTTGGCGGGAAGGCAGTGAGGCTGTCGTCGGCAACAGCCAACTCTCGGACAGTAAAGAAGCTATGCTGCTAGGTGAGTTATTGTGTGTGTGAGTATATAGTTATAGGTGCGCTATCAACTAGTCCCTTGATTTAGTGATTAATACACAAGTCCACTAATCTGTAGGTCGTAGGTTCGATTCCCACATTGGACAAATATTAGTGTGATACGCCAAGTGTGTTCTATATCGGAATATAAATAATTGATTTATACAAGTATATTGATATGTTTATTTGTCATTTATTAGTCGTTTGATCACTGTAACGCACGGTCTGACTACTTTAAGACTAGATACCCATATGTGAAAATGTCTCGATACATTTTATTAAATGTAATATTTCGCGTGTAATCAATGTTCAATATATGTTTGAAGGGAAAATATGTGTCATAAACTACAATAAGGCCAATGTCAATCATCAAAACAGTTGTCGATAATATAGACGGATTGAGAAGGAAACTCATTTCCGTACAAGAGCCTATGTCGTGAATCTGTCAAGATTTCTATTTGATCTGATATTTTTTTCAAACTACGTATAGGGCTCTGTGTGGGAAGTGTGAGTGAAGACATAGGTGAAGCTATAATTTTATTAGAGTAATATATTGTCGGGAAGAAACATACGTTGTAATAGTAGTAATTATTACATATGGAAATATTGTATACACCGTGACTTATTACGCTAAGTCTAATAAGTTATCGTGTAAATTGTATTTTAGCTCATTGACTATTAACTTCTAAATCATAATAATAATAAACAAAATCCTAAGTTACAGAGTCAGTTTATGAAATCTATTGTAAGACGGTAGTTTACACCCCGGATAGCCCTTCCCGTTTTCCCTCCGCTTAAACTAAATTCCCATTGACACAATTACAAGCCGAGGCCTGAATAATATTACTTAATGTTATTTACTGGTTGATTCTTTTTATATATCTTTATCCAAGAGGTAGGCAGATGAATGGTACTATTCCAGGACCAATTTATTGAATTTTATGCCACACGATGAAATAGCGCCACTAAAAAAAATACTAGAAATTTTAAATTATAAAAATCCAATAGTACCCAACTCAGTATTTAAAACCACGTCCTCGCGAGCAGTCGCGACCAGTCACCAAACATGGCAGTCTAATTAGACTAGAACAATGAAAAAATGAGTACCTTTTAAAATAAAAAATCAAGCAAGGATTTTCCCATCATAAAATCAAAATGGAACTTTACGAACAATATGAAACTATTGATTGCCAGAGTACGCGTACATAAACATGAGAACGGCAAGTTAATATTCATAGCGAAATATAAGAACAGCATGGGGGCATTGTTCAAATGTAGCGTTAAAGTCGTTGCTGAATTGCTCCGAGAACTTCTCGAAATTATGAAATGACAAACTTTCATGACTGTATTTAATAAGCTTATGTGTATGTTGTATGAACTTAACTTCATAGTGGTTTGCCGAAAGACAACAACTTGTGACTGAACTTCCATATGTGTTATTTGATGGATGTACATAGAATATCAGTACAAGATATGTCATAAGTCGATCATCAGAACCTATAAATGAAGACTTATTTGTAATTCGAACATATACTTGTAAATCAATGAGACAAATTTAAATAAAATTTGGAATATATTCGTTTGCTTGGAATAAGAAAGTATTTATACAATTAAACTATAATAGGGTTTGATACGTTTTTTCTATGAATAATAATCTTTAATTATTATTAACTGAAAAATAAATCATCCACTTCGCCACACCGCATACAGATAACTAATGTCTTGTCAAGCAACGGTCGATGCTCCAATTCAATACGTTATACCTTTAAATACTAGAACCTTTTAGGTCCAACTATTAATCATTGTAGTTGGCTGGAATGAAAAATTGCTCGTTACCACTCACTACACTCCATAAAATCACATAGTCAATATTGTAATGGAAGTTAATACATGAACTCAATATTTCGGTTTTCTATCGAGACATTACTAATTCTATGTTTTATCAACCCCTTATCGAAAGTTACAACCCCCCATCTATATTCCATTAGCGGGTATACATAAATCCTAGACATTGAAATGATTTAAAAATATTGTACCTTGTACCTCTTTGGAATGATAAAGGGAAAGAAACTACACACACCTATATATATAATTTTACAAGGTTTTCTAATCCCCAAAGAGGAAGGCAGAGGCGTGTAGTATACTCCCCTGTTTCACCAGTCACGTCTGCGTCCCACTACGGAATATGTGTGGTGAGTCTATCGCGATGCACCGGATACAAATCCAGACTCTGAGCTAGTACTAGAATATCTAAATTCATTATCATCATCATCATTAGCTTATCTCAGTCCACTGCTCGACATAGGCCTCCCCTAAACAGCGCCATCGCGCTCTGTCGTCAGCTTAGAAATTAGAAAAATCCAATAATACTCGATCCGGGATTTGAATCCAGGACCTCCCGATCGGCATTCACACTTTCAACCAACACGATCAACGAGGCCGTCAAAATACATGTAAAAAAAATACCAATGTTCTATTTACAAATTAATGAAGAAAGTGTTAACGTGTTTTAATGTAAGTCGTGTAATGTTTTAATTCCGATTGTGTAAGAATACATTCTTCGCGACACTCAATTGCTTAGTAAAATTTTGTGAGCCCGAAGCAGCTCTTGACCTGAATAAATATAGGGTTTTAGCAGTTATTACGAAATTAGTACAATAATTGTATAACCGTTCGCCATTCGTGTCGAAAGCTGTACAGAGGCATCTGGCGTGACTAATGCGACCGTAAAATTACGTTATTCACATATGGCATGTAGAGCGACAAGTGGACAACACACATGCGATGTTATGTAACCATAGAGTAGGCCGATTAGTAGACGAGATATTACGATATTCGTATATAAGTTTACCTGCTTGCACCACGAACACGACTGTATCAGCTTTATTAACGATATTTTGTACAAAAACGTACGTAACTTACGTAACTTCACGCCTGTAATCCCCGAAGAGGTAGGCAGAGGAATGCAGAACACTCCCACGTGTCACTGGTTACGTT
>DWTO01002360.1:0-14127 GCA_018244755.1 Jemadia pseudognetus
GTAGTTTTAATAAGGCTAATTAGTCTATCAGAATAATAAATAATGATGAACTTGCCGCCTCGATTTCTAATAAAAATATATTTATAGTAGAATTCACGTTTTTGTTATCGCTTCAAATATTTAGGTATGCGACACTAATATTATAATAAAGTATAACGTTAAGCCAGGTATCTTAAAGTCTTATAGGGTACGCAGTGAATACCCATTTAATAATACGTAACTACTTAAAACCTTATAACTATTATAAAGTCTAATACCTAATCGCGAGTATGATAATGTAAATGTTTGAAAATCAGTACGGGTGTAGTTACGAGGGACATTAAAAATGTTTTGGATATGTATTATTCTCAAAGCATTCCTTATATATAATACTAAGTTTGAAGGTGCTTTACCACCGTAGACATATTTCGAATTACGGTAGTGTGTGTTCATAACAGAGGCGACTGCGCATTTCATAGACAACGACTGTTCATGATTCACAGACATGATTATTCATTTCATTATTTTATTTCGTGGCTGTTTCGTTGCTCAACTATGTAGCTGCAAACGCGATTGCTCATCGAGAGGTATTGTGTTCGAACCCCGAGTTCGGATACTATTGTGGTTTTCTAACTAGAAATTCCTAAGAGTCATTCGAAGCCTGGATTCGTGCCCGGTGTATGGCAATAGGTTCAGCACCTATTTCATAATGGTATGTTTTGGAAACACGTGCAAGTATTTTACATTCCTCTGCCTATCTTTTCGGGAAGACAAGACGCGATGTTTTAAGTTTATTAAGTATTACTTTATTTCTGTTGTATTTTGCTATCCGAACTTGCGAACTCTTAAGTAGTCAACCGTGTTAGAACATAGAATAGTTTGGTCACAGAGGAATACCAGTTTCGCGACTCGTCAGGGCTTTCCACTCTGTATATTGTCCTATTAAAATTATTAAAACTAATTTCTAATCTCTATTTCTTAAGCGATTCGCTCGAAGCGGTTGCCAAAGCACAAAGTTACCTCTGCCGGGTATACAAACGAACTTAGGAATTTTTTAAATTGCTTGTTATTTGCTCCGTTATTGCTCCGACTTAGAGAGGATCTAAGTCCGTTTTAAGACCATTGTAATTTAAACCCATTATTAGTTGTTGTGAACTAAAAAGCATTAAGCGTCCAAGATTTCTACTCGGGGTTACAGCGACTCATTTGGTTATTGCTTTGCTTAATAAATCAAAAATATTATGCTCTCACGTTAGCCTTATTAGCATGTTATGCATGCACGTTTATAAGCATGTTATGTTATGCATGCATAGTAGTTAACGAGCAAAAACTTAGTTTTAGTGCTACAAGACTAGAAATAGACCAATACCAGCTCTTGGCTGTTATAGAACTAAGTATTAAATCTAAGTATATTACCAAGTTCAGTTCGTTACAGTCGCGAACTGAGTGCGGAAGTTGATGTGTTATATCTGGGAATAGATCGACAAAGTGCGGCAACTTTACCTAAAACTGTAAACCAGTTTCATCTAATTTTAAATTTGCAATATTTAATGCTGTTGGGCTGCTGAATTTGTGTGCTTTAAAGTGCTGTATGTTGTTGACTGGGGTGTAACAAAAACACGAAGCAAATAGTTGAACGAAGTGTTCATTAAATTCTCTGTAACTGCCTCGTTGGTAGAGTTGACAGCGCGGCTGCCGATCGAGAGATCCTGAGTTCAGTCTCGGGTTGGATGCTATTAGATTTTTATGACTTTCATTTTCTAGTAGAAATTTCTGAATAGTGCCTCGGAGTCCGGATATGTGACCGGTTTATGGCACAAGCCTTCCCCGCTATTCCATAATAAGACGTAAACGTATCTGATAAAATGTGGGAATGTACTACACTGCTCTGTCTATATCTTCGGCAATTACAGGCGCCATGTTATATTTATTAAACTTTGAACTTTTTGTTAGTAATAAGACTTCGTTATACATATATTCATCGGATGGTCTGCAAAGCGTATGTACTCTTACATGCCTATATTACGATGTACATAGGTCCATGGTCCGTGGTGGAGGCGAAACCGCAAGACTTGGGTCCTATTTGGGATTGCGCACAGAACTATATTTGGTTCGGTGCTGCAATTTCAATACTTCTATTGAGTTAATTTAAACATGGACTTAGCTTAAATAAGCGCTTTTAATGTAACATGTAGTTAATTAGTTACCTACTTTCGTTACTAGACTTATTTGCAGATTGCTCAGCGTTAATTTTGACAGCGGTTATTACTATTTTGGATGCGCTTTGCGCATTCTGTACATACAGAAGTTTTCGAGAAAGAAATCTGGATTTGTAAGGTATTTGCCCAATAAACTGCTACACCAGCTACTCAGCTCATATAAACAGACTCCAGTATTCCATGGGAACACTTCAATGGTTTGCTAACACTATTATACCATGAGATATTACCCAGTTAGTAGTCTCAAGGGAAGACAGTGTTTGTTCGATTCTAAATTCATTGTTCTTTTGTTTCTTTGCTGTTATTTCAAGGTATCGGTATACATAAAAAACTTTCACAACCACGTTGCATGCTCTCTACACAAAAACAAAAAATACTGTTCACATAAAAATTGCATTTCTTTTTATGAACAATTGTGTCATCATCTTTATTATTATGTAAGGAAGTCGTTCACATCCCCAGAATGCGTCGCGACAGGCTGTGACACTGGTAGCCCTATTGAATTTGCGCGGTACACTGAACTCACCATTGTGATAAGTTTTTGTAACTTTGAACAAGTTTTACGACAAAATAATTTCATGTGATTAGACACGCAAATTTTCATTTTATTACCGCGGTGGTACTTTTATAAAAACGTAGTATGGCTCTTAATATTAAAATATCATTGTAAGCGCTGTTTTGTCTATGGTGTAGAATACTACGTTGGTAGCATGTAGGTATTCAGCAACTATTGTTGCCCTTATGCTGTGTTGGGTAAATGTAGTGGTTTTTAACCACGACGGTTTTAATTGAATAATAATATAACACCACCTCTGTATTTTATCGAAGCGACAGGCAAAGGAATTTTGTAATACACTCTCATAATTCACCAGCTGTGTTATACGACCCAATATAGAATAATTGGTGAGCCTATTATCATACACCGAACACAAATTTAGACTCCGTGCTGCTACTGGGAATTTCAAGTTAAAAAAACTCAATAGCACTTTACGTACCCGGGCACCTAACCCATCTTGTCTCGATTAACAGTCGCACTGTAGCCATCCGACAAACGAAGCAGTCACAAAATATATATTTCCTATAGTTAACAATTATTGATTAATTTTGATTTATTATTCACATCACGTCAGATTCCTTACGGGGTACGCAGAGAGCAAATAATTATTACTAAATAAATATTTATTGCACATGATATGTAATTGTATATTTGACTGTCTGCTTAGTCTAATAGTCGCAAAAGCGACGGCTGAACAAGCGGTCCCGGGTTCGATTTCGGGTCGGTCGGACATTGGTCGCATCCATCACTTGGGTGGCTAGGGACTGATGGCTTTCTACGACTATTACGGTGGATCAAAGGGCATATGAAGAAGTCGCTAGGTAGTCACATGTTATCGTTAAATTATATTCAAATTTGGAGCCCTTAAACGCGGTTTAAAAATTCCACACACAGTTTGCGTACTCCGCATACTGTAATCCAAAGTATCCACAAAGTAAGGAACGGCTGTGTTGCAAGTTATTTATTAATGGCTCAAGGCTCGCGACCACGAACCTACAGTACTACGCGGATTAGTTTTCTTCATAACGACTTGACAAACAGCAGTTAGGTGGCCTTGAGTCAACTCGTTCGTATGAGTTAATGATAGGGAATAATAAAACTTAAGTCGTCGTAAATCACTTTACAGAACCACATAGGACGGTAAGTTAAGTTAGTTAGTGGCCTATTGACCTTTGTATCCATTCCCAAATATACATGTAATTTTATGTGCTCAGTCGCCCGTGCGTTGTTCTTCAAGTAAATGTGAAACTACTTTATTTTCTTATAGGTATAATACTGATTTTTCAGTTCGATAATTTTGCTAACTTTTTCTGTCATGGATTGGATTAAATCATTACAGTACCTGACCGTTTATTAGTAAGCTTCAATCTACACAACGCAGTTTCATAACGTAATATCAGCCCCATAATCCCGGAAGAGGTAGGCAGAGGAATGTAGAACGCCTCCACGTTACATCAGTTACGTTGATGTCCTACTATAGAATAGGTGGTGAGCCTATTGTCATACACCGGGCACAAGTTCAACAGCAAGTGATATTTAAACTTAAAACGCACTTTTTTAAGAGGTGCGCGCTAGGATTTGAACCTGGTTTCCCGGAGTGAGAGGTCGAATTTCAAACCCCTAGACTAGACTATCACTCCTTTTTCTCAATCTAAATTAGAAAAATGCACTAGTGCCCGAGCCGGTATTTGAATTCAGTCAATAACACATAATTTGTTCGTCATTTATTGAATAAAAATATATGTGATATACAAAATTTCTCAATGAAAATACGAAATTATTTCAAAACAAATATTTCTAAAAAACATCACAAGTAAAGAGAGTTCGTAGGAATCGCTTTCGTTCTATTGTTATTCACGAATACACGTGTTGAAGTACATATACCTTAAGTACTATTATGCGCTGTGCGAGATACCTTACATACCTTTTTTCTTAAGTTTGCTACATACTAGTAATATTTAATGCCAGCGTCTGGATTACCCGACACATATACTCTAGGAGACTTCAAAGCGAGGGCGAATAGGCTTTTTTTCAGGCTTTTGACGTAGGTATCTACGGGCACCACCAGGCGGGTTTGCTGCCTAATGCCAGTCTATCATACAATAGTTAAAATATGTTATTGGATTTGTGCCCGGTGCATGGTAATAGGCTCACCACCTATTCCATAGTGGGACGTAAACGTAACTGTGAATTGTGGGAGTGTTCTCCTCTGCCTACCTCTTCGGGGATAATAGGCGTGATGTTACGTTACGTTATCGGTTAATGGATGGATGTGGTAATGGATAAAGACAATTTTCTTTAATTTTGCCATGTACTAGTAGTGTTTAATGGGTTGGTTTATAGATACAAGCAATACAGATGCGATCCCCCGGTGCAGATCGATATCGCTGGCGGCGCGTCCCGGCGGACACTTCACGGTCAGCTGATAACTGAATCGCGTGTCATCTCGAGTCCCTCAGCGTTCTTCCGTCCGCATTAATATTATTGTATTTGCGGAACTGTGCAACGTAAAAATATTATATTAGATTTCATTCGCAAACATTGCTTTCTGTAAAGAGACGAACAGGATGTTCGTATCAGATCAGCAATACTTCCTTTCGATATTACTACCACCGGGAATCGAGAGATGCAATGATCTTTAAAATTAAACGTCTCCTCGTCTGTGTCATATAAAAAGCCGTGGGTAATCTTTACACACGTTTGAAGTAAAACTTCCTAGATGTTGTGACAGATATTATAATTCATTTTTGACTTATTAACAATAAAAAATATTATACTTCGCAGTATTGTATCGTATAGAATTATTAAACGAAAAATGTTGCTATGACAATACCTATAGGTCTTCATCATACATATATAGCGGTAAGCACATCGCATACATATGTATTGTAATGTTAGCTTACCTTAATTCGACGGGTAAACCTAATTTTCATTAAAACTTCAATTATGTACTTAACGTTTCAATTACCTATATGCTTTAAATTAATTAATGTTTTCGCCTACTGTGTTTTTTTATTTAGCAACAGGCTCGCGGTGCTTGTAGTGAGATTTACAGATAGACGACTATTTACCGCGAGATAATAATACATACATACATACATATCATCACGCAGGGTCCCTTGCGGGGTAGGCAGAGAGCACCGATAATATAATAATGATTACCTTATTATCAAATATGCATCAATGTATCTTATATCGCTTAGCAATTTGGAAGTTTGTCGATCGGGATGTTACGTGGCTTTATACAAGAGGGGTGTTATAATTTGTATGGCTTCAATTATTCCTTGTAACACATAACTGACGAACGACAGAGCTCTAACATTTAATACTAGTTGATGTTAAATAAACAATTATGAACTTGTCGGTGGGCAAAACTAAGCCGGTATCGTCGTCTCATCGTTTTAATAATGAATAAACGAGACAGCAACAGTGTATGTCTGCTGTCTGGGCTGGATGCAGTCCAGAAACCCATTGAGTTTTCTGCACTTCAATTAATTGATTGTTGCTGTCCGTTATTCAAGTGGACTATTGTCTTTTCTTTACTTATAGTGAACACTTCACATAGTCTTAATTTTTCCTCGTCCTTCTAAGGGATCAGTTGCATTGAAAGGTTTAGCTTATATACCAAAAAATACCATATTGAATGTATATCAAATATTTTTCCCAAAACATTAAATATTGCTCATATCACTTGAGAAGAATCGAAGTTATTGAGTGTCACATAAAGGGCATAATGTATCACGATATCTGTTAAAATGAATAGATATGAAGATAAAATATAATTACATTAAATGCATACTGCATTTGAAGTTATTAAAAAAATATTATTATAGCTCAATATACAATTGTAATATTTTTTCATGAATTACAATGACTTGTTAAACAACTTTTTTTTATAATGACAAGCCTAATACATTAAAATTGAAATTTAGCTTATCATATTAAACATGCACAGTGCGGTCATTAGTCGAATATACCTGTCATGGATATACTTAGGGTAGATTAAGACACTGTTATGCTTGCATTGCCTCGGCAACTGCGTCCACGCTTTCGACCGCATCCGCACCCGCGCTCGCTATCGCGTGTTTCCGCTTCGCTCGTCTGTCTTACAACGCACCGTATTGTAAACCGAATATAATATTGTATTGACTGTGTGAAAACATATAAGTTTAGATATGGTTAAATGAAGCACCCGCGACTGGAGTACAAGAAGAGATGCAGCAAATCACCATACGGTCGTAGCGTGGGCACGATTGAAAACAGTCCGTTGGATGCACTTTGCGTTCTAGCGACTACGTAAAGATTAAATTTTGACTAATCCCATAATTTGATAAAGTCGAACGTCTGTGCAAGTATATGAAACCCAGTCCCTAGGAATAATAATCTGAAAAGTTGCTTCCGCTTTCTTTACTTGAATTAATCAGATGAAAGAAACCCTATTATTTATTAATACATACATAAATGCGCATATGCATAATTGGAAATGTGTGCATACATATGTACGTGAAAACGCGCAAACATAGTTTTTGCTTTGAGTTGGTGACGCGCGGGTAATTAACAACAACGTTGCCACAACGCTATATTGAAACGATCCGACTGTCACTGACGGAGTGTGATAGTGGGATGTCTGGAGCTAGATGTCGCCCCCGAGTCCATTCAGTTCGCTGCACTTGAATTAATCAATTGTTTTAATCCACTCGCGAAGGCAGCTGCTGACCGTGCTAAGTGTACTGCGGTTATAGCGAAAAGAGAAGCGATTTAAATATTCTTATATGTAATAATTACTTAATTAATTATTATAAGGCAAATGTAAATATGGAACTAATAGTACAGGAATCAAATTATTAGATGTTAGTAGTATTTATTGATTAATATACAAATGTAACATCACGTCTGTAATCAGAAATGTTTTTTCGAAGAAGACAAACGGCAATAAATGTAGGTTGAAACGTTATAATAATTTATAGATAAGTAGTTATATATTTAAATATACGAGTAAATTGATAATCTATATTACTAAGCCTTAAGGATCGGTGAATAGTTTTTAAATATGCCTATTTTATTATTTTTTACTACAATAAAGGAAAAAACATATCACTGTAACTGATAAAAATCATAATCTTTCCTTAACTTTCAATTCTCATATTGTATTCCATAAAGGGTCTAAAATTTGCTAGCAAGAGCATATTAAATCGCGAGATATACGCGTGCGCGCGTAACGAAACCGCACCCATATCTTCAGCCAGATCTATTTATTGTTGGAGCACGTGTTACTTTATTTGACATAAAATACATTCTAATGGCTCGTTAGTTAGTGCAGGAACATTTATGTAAATGTGCTTTGATCTATGGAATTCCAAATGCATTGAGAGGGATTTGCGTCTTATCTCTTGCACTAACGTAAATATTTGGATAGGATGTTACCTGTTTGTTTGTTTATACGGAGTTTTAGTACTTAGCTAAAATTAGTACAGTATATTTTTGGACATCTTATGCTACGTTTTTAAACGGGATTATAAATCAAACAGTTTTTAATTGTTCCGGCTAACGCGATACACCAACTTTGGGCAAGAGATGTGGACTTACGACACACAAGGTTTGAATTTTTGGCTTAACGATAATAAATTATCAACTGGTACCGATTTGTCAACATGCTTTTCGGAGTATGGAGGTACTTGTGAAAGTTTGCTGCAAGTACTCATACATACAAATAGCAACTTTACAGTTCGCTTGAAATCTACAATCATTACAGCTGAAAAACATCTACCAGACAATTTGGCGGGCGATGCGAGTTGTGTGATCGGTTAAATTGATCTCCCGAACCCTGAGAAACGATTGGTATCAGCTTTCCAAGGGATATTTTTCATAAACGATAAGATAAATTAGCCGATACCTTACAAGTCGTCGACCTACACGATTGTGTATGGATATGATGTCTTTTATTTGTCCACTTGATCCGTGAGAAAAATTGTTACGGTAGATTTACGTCGCGTATCAGATGTAGGTACAAATACATACCGACTCATTTTTATGTAGGTCGTACAGAACCGTAAAATCCGAAGAGCTGGTGTCCTCACAGAAATTTAATACTTGCGAGCTAGTGACATAAGATAAGTTCATAGGAGATTATTTAGTCGACCCTTTAATAAAACATTAATTTAACTCATTCATTCATCGACTGCTTCGTTGGTGAAGTCCTATACTCAAATCCCGGGTCGGGTACTATAAGACCTATATAACTTAGATTTTCTACTAGAAGTTTCTAGTAGAGGCATAGAGTCTGGATTTGTACCCGGTGTATGGCAACAGGCTAACCACCAATTCCATAGTGGTATGGTAAGTAACCGTAAGTAAACGTAACTGGTGAAACGCAGAAGTGTGCTACGCTTCTCTGCCTACCTCTTGGGGATTACAGGTTAATATTATATCATACACAGTGGTAAGCCACTGTTTGATACAGCGCTATCTGACGAGAAGGGTTGAGGTCATAGCTTACTACGCTATCCAAGTGTGGGTTTGCAGACATCACACAGATAACAGGAAATTATCGAGAAGTCTTATACCTATGTAGTTTCTTGTAAAATGTTTTCATTACCGTGTCAAAAATAGAAAGGTTAAGCCTTTTGAAATGAGCAATAAACGCTTTGTACGTAAGAATAATCGCAATATTAAAAAAGCTGACAATGTACAGAAAAACCTAAACATACGTATATGTGAACATAGCAGCGTATTTATTCACGAAATATTGATAATATTGTAGAAAGAATATTGTGATGTTAAAAAAGGTAATATTCGGTGTGAACGACCAGCTAGAGCTCAAAGCGCTGAATGGCAGATTAAATAAACATTTTTCATCCCAGGTAATAATATTTGCTGAAGGGCGAAACTACATATAATAAGAGTTTTAATATTCTCCCGAATATTACAAGGGCACTCTATATTATATTATTTGGGTAAATCATGATCGTGTTATATCTCATTATAGCTCATATGACATTAATATCAACTTTCAAAAGCCACTGTTGAGTATCGTTTGTGGGATAAAAGATGCTAGGCTAATACAAAACGAAAACTTCACCGCTCAAATATACTATGTATAATGTGTTACTATGTATAGTTTTTAAATTAAGAACAGCGTCATTTCAAAATGAATTTTGAAAAATAAACTCGCACGCGTCGGTTCTAGATTTTTCTGTGCCGTCCACAGTCAAAGAACAATGAAATAAAAATTCGAAATGGACAATGGAAAGATTATTATAATATAATTGATAAATGAATGTGTTAGGTATATAAACATTTAATTAATGTTCCATTCAGTATATCAATTGACGTTTCATCATTAGCGATAAAACGTTACTTTAATGACATTGATGCGTTTTTATTATTTGATCAATTTGAATTAATTCTAATTAATATTGAGGTACATACATAATGGCCGCTACAACTTACATTTTATTAGTTGCAAATGCTTTAAATATCGGTATTTATAGTCTACAGTCTGAATTTTATAGTATTAATTGGTATACTTCGTTTTTCTGGGCATCTTACCTCTAGATTAATGCAATACAACAGGCTCCACTTCTATCCCACCAAAAATGCAATTCGATTTTACTTTCCACAGCCCAGAGGTCTATAACCTTTCGAATTATATGGTATCTAACGAGAAACCTAGTGTGTATCCCTTTCATTACATTTTTTCTTCTATAATTTGTTTTTGGGTCGATTTCATAGTGACCATTGGGAAGTGCTGAGTCACGAGCCCCAGCCTCTGCTTGGTATTAAACGTTTTTGTTGGTTTCACGACCGATCATAGACTGAATGGATGTACAGACGAAATTATGACCATTGCATGAAAACAAAAATAATTAGAATTTATTGCACCATCCGCAGTCTTTTTGCATATGCTTTTTGTCATGAATATTTTGATGATACATAGTCTGACAAAAATATAAGCTACAGGATCGAAAGTAGATAATATATTTTTGTTTTCTGTTTTTCACATAGTTTGGTTTGTTTAGTTCGTTGAATGTTAGTACGTATGTATGGATTGTATAATTAAAAATATGTAAAAGATTATATACGTATTGCATATTTATTTATACTGAGAATACCTATGTGCGGTCTGGTGTGCAAGATAAAATCTCATATAAATTATTCATTCCTTGCAGAAAAAATACTGCCTCTGTGAGTATCCGATCTAGCAGGTATTAACGTTTTAATTTTCGCTCCGTTATCGTCAGACAAGCGGCGAGTCCCTTTTGTTAAATTCGAATACCATTCAGAGATTTTTTTGTACACATCATTAGCAATTGTATTCGGTTTAATTATTGTGTATCGGAGATATGATTTATATCAGGTGATTACGTTATTTGCTTGAAATCTAAACTAACTGCGAATTATCATTGAAAAATGACTCAATAGAATACCAATTTTATATCAGATGTCAATGACCGCTGTCGTGTTATTGAAAGTCTGTATAAAGGAAATAGAGACGGAAGAAAAATGCATGAATTCTATCTTATTTGATTGTAGGTCTTATGCACCAATTGCTGTACTTTGAAAGTAACAGGTACTTTTTACTTTTATAATAATTTGAAAATTAACTTTGTGACGTACACACTTTTTATATAAATAAGTATTGGAGAATCTGCAGCGCCTAATGTTACATCAAATTGCGTTTTTTAATCGTCTGTCTCCAACTCGCAATGTAGTTCAAATTTAATTTCAATGCTAGATTCGTGTTTGACATGAATTGACTATTAGCCTCCTCTACTACTACCCTCTTTTGTGATCTGACATATAGGCGTGATGTTACGTTTTTATTAATAATGGTAATAGTAATTTATTTTATCAAGTATGGTGGTTACAGAGATTATATCAATTTGAGACTATTTAAATATCAGTATGCAATATCAATCTATTTAGAAACCCTTATTGTATTAGATAAAATACATTTTATTGGTATCCAAGAGCTGATTGTTTTATTTGTGAAATCGTATTATCTGGTGATATTAATTGTATCTCGCTTAAATTTTTGTTCTCCGGCGTTATGTAAAAATGTATAAATTACTTATTCCTCTTCTGTTCGGATCGTAAATCTGGGAAACCGGAACGATTTCCTACCATCCATACGAATATATGTATGTAACACAGTAATGTTATTGAAACGTAAGATACGTAACATCACGTCTGTAATTTCCGAAAAGGTAGGCAGCGGAGTGTAGTACACTCCCACGTTTCATCAGTTACGTTTACGTCTCACTATGGAATTAGTGGTGGGCCTATTGCCGTACTACGGCCACATTTCCTAGCTCTGAGCCACAACTAGAAAATTTAAATTAGAAAAATCCAGTAGTGGCCGACTCGGGATTTGAACCCCCAGGACCTCTCGATTGGCAGTCGCGTTTGCAACCAACACGACCAACGAGGCAGTCAATTAGATACATAATATGTATGATACATTACAAAATCTTACTAGGTAGAAATAAAAACAAGGTACAAAATTAAATTTATGTCATCAATAACTATGAAAATCGTTAACAATGGTAGCAAAAAACGTCTCTTTAATTACGTAACTGGAAAAAAACCATTACAAAAACGAAACTCGACACAATGCAATCGACATACTTCACGGATAGATAGCATTAATCGATTATTCATCGACATTTGGAAGACAATGTATACAAATGTAAACAATGGAAATATCTATCGGTACTGTACAAAGTTGGTCAACATACACTATTCATATGAATATTCAAAAATAGCTGCAAATTATGAGTGCGCGATTATCGAGCATTGCAGGAAGAGCTCGTCTTTGGACACGAAAATTCTGGCCAACACTTACGAACTGTACCGTGACAAGGAGTAAATGTTCAGCTATCAGTCCCAGTTATAAAAGCTTAAAGTTAAAGCTCATCGGAATCCTGCAAGACGGTTTTATCGTAATTTTATCGCCGGGTTATTATCTATTACTTACGATATTAGCAAAGAATGTTACGTATCAGTTAATAATTAGTAGAAGCTAGATTTAAAATTATATTCAAGATTTTGACGAAATAGATCAGATACTGGCTGATAGAACGGAGCAGTCAGCACTCCCGGAAATCAATGAGTGTAGGAAGAGATCGATGAACGTAGTAGAAACTAGTAGGAGCTATGCGGACAAAGTAATGGATACTAAGTGCTATCTGTTTACGTCGTAAGGGATGGTACAATGGTGTAAATAAATACAAGAAAGATTAACAGAAATGTCAGTAAACACACAGCAGTCACATATTATGAGGGTTGATGTCGTATGTCCTCGCTGAAGCAAATCGCCGTCTACAATCGCGTGGGCGCGTGTGGGCGAAGCGATCTCTCGCGGTTACTGTCTCTTTGTGCGCACTTTGATCATGTGTATTTGTTTCATTACCGTATGTGTATACGGTATACAAGTTTAATAAGTTGTAATAACGTAGTTCTCGTTGAATTAATTGTATAACACTATGCCGCTGTGTACCTATTTAGAAGCTCTATTAATAATGGACTTAAAAGTGGTTTATGTAACGTAATGAACAATTGCATGAAAGCAGATCGATTAAGGGGCTATGGGTAACGCACTCCACTCCACAAATTTTAGTATGATTTTATATTCCACAATTGACACACACATAGACACATACATGAATGAAATGTAATTTCACGCCTATAATTCCCAAAGAGGTAGGCAGAGTGTAATTCCATAGTGGGACATGGGACAATATGGGAATGTACTACACTCCTCTGCCTACCTCTTCGGGGATAACAGGCGTGATGTTACATTTTTAAGCATACTGTCTAATTTGAGTATCTGTTCATACATTTTAACGACATGATGTTTTAGGTAGTATTCATTGAAAACTGAAGTTATTGACGAAGTGTATTTTTTAAAGCGTTTCATCTTAGGATGTAATGTACCTATATCACGACATAATTTATTCGATTTGTTTGTTGGATTATTCTTGCTCGTTTTGTATTTCACCTTATTCCTTTTAAAACGTTGTGTATATTAAGTGAAGTGTCTAGAAATAGCGTTGTCAGTGTCCGTGGGCGGAGCAAGAACGCCTAGTTTGTACTCGTACGTGCCCTAATGATGTTCATTTGATCTTGTACAAAATATTTCTTAGCCTATATATATGTAGCTAATTTGGTTGCGCGCGAAGATTTAGTTCCTTTCACTTCGTTTTCTGTGACGTGATTAAAGCTATTCAATACGGCTCCTTACGGATAGTTCTTCAAGTAGTCGTAAATACGCAAATGTCATGTTATACATATGTTAATTATAAAAAAAGTAACTTCACGCCTGTAATCCCCGAAGAGGTAGGCAGAGGAATGCAGAACCACTCCCACGTTTCA
>DWTO01002361.1:0-14125 GCA_018244755.1 Jemadia pseudognetus
GGCACATATCCAGACTCCGAACCACTACTAGAAAATCTAAATTAGAATATTTTGTAGTGTTCGACCCGGGAATCGAACCCGAGACCTCCCGATCGGCAGTCGCACTTGCAACCAACACAACCAACGAGGCGATCGATTAATGATTTCATAAAACATAAAATATAAATACATGGGTATATAGGAATGCATATTCAATATGGACTATATACATTTACAGTATAAGCGGTAACGTCACAATTTACTCGGCTGTTAAAGGAAACTTTTTGCCTTCTTCAAAGCCAAATGTGCGTCCGGGGATGTGCGAACTCTGCTTTCGAGCATTGTTACCAAATATTTGTCCCACGTTTGTTGTAGTAACACATGACTATTTCGCCATTAGATTGTAACTGTTCTCTGAAGTGCACCTGTGTAAAATTAGCTTGACACATATTATTATGTACATTCACGAACCGCCGCGTAGACTGAAACTTAATGTATTTTCTGTTTATTTCACTGCGTATTATAGCTTACAATATTTACCCAATTATTGCTAAGTTTTTGGTTATTCAAAGTAGAAGTCTCTCTCTTTAAAAACACTTAACATCACACCTGTATTCTCCGAGGAGGTAGGTGTGGTTTACTCCCACGTTTCACCAGTTACGTATATCCGTACTCCCGCCGTATTCCCCATGGAATAAAGAGATCATGTAAGTAGGTGTACATGATTATGTGGCAGATATTAAGAGTTTCCTCTGAACTGCAACACTGTATTACTTCCTGTGTACATTTCTCGAAGCGCGTAGTGTTTGGGCGTTCGTCAGCTAATAATATAAATAAATACGTCGTTGTGTTTATAAGTGAGGATTTACTCGCGGTTATGGTTCCGCTTCTATTCCTGCGATTGGAGTTCTGAAAACTTGAAATAGATTAACTTGTGTTATTAGTATTACCGGACCGTTTGCTTCATCAGCCTGTCCAAGTCTAACCTAACATCACGCCTGCAATCGTCGAAGAGGTAGGCAGAGGTATGTAGTACATGCCCACGTTTCACCAGTTACGTTTACGTCGCACTATGGAGTTGATGGTTAGTCTATTTCGATACATCAAGCACAAGTCCAGACTCCGAGCCACTACTAGAAAACTAGGGATGTGAACTTAGGACCTCTCGATGGGTAGTCGCACTTGCAACCAACACGACCAACGAGGCAATCAAAAATTGAAACATAATAATAATATCTGTCTGTATATCTTGTACTCGATACCTAGAAAACTATCAATACACGGTACAGTATCTAAAGATCCTATTCGTTTCTTACGCGAAGAATTCTCGCGAATATTTAAAAAGAAACAGCAAATAGAAAGTATCCGAACGTTACTAACATTTCTTTTATCCTTAGAAGAAATTTTCAATGAAGACAAAGGAAATATCTACAGACAAGCCTTCAATATCCTCACAAAGTATTCCAATTTTCAATGCTTCATCATTACTGCGAAACTGATCACCCTTCCCTGTCTATCCGCTAGCGTGCGAAAGAGAGCGATTGATGGGAATTAGATTGAATTTCATTGGCTAGAAATGAGAATTCTATCTCATTTGGAACATGTTGAAACTTAAAGCAAATTGTCTTTGTTTACTTTATATATATTTAGTAGGTACGTAGGCGAGAAATATTTTTACTTTAAAATGAATTAAGAGATGATTACTATATTTAGGTATACGTGCATTTATGCACTCCTCTGAATAACTTTTCGGGGATTACAGGCGTGATGTTGCGTTTGCGTTTATATGGAGTGGTAGTACCTGTATAATATTATTATACAATACTCAGGGATAGCAACGGATCCGTAACCAATTTTGGATATAATGGAAAATAACTAAATATTAACTAAATACATGCACACTGATATTAGCTTAGCTGTCACGTACTAAAGGTCCTATTCCTTACGGGGTGGGCAGACAGCTCAGCACCGAGCCAAATAACTCTATCGTTAAGGACGTGCCATGTTTCTTTTACATATATTGTAAATATTTTTATTATTATGAGGTGATAGACATATAATTGTTGTGTCTATATGCTTTAATCATTGCTTTGATAAACATAGTATTGAAATACCAAAGGGAGGGGCTTTATTTGCGTCCCGTAGCATCCAGTCCCTGAAGAGAAATTGTTCAAATATTTGCAAAGACGGTAAAGCGATCGGCACAAACACGGTACGGTACGAATTTTCCGCAATGATCAGATCTTGAATACCACTAGATCCAAATCATAATAATACAAAGATATTTTATGTTAATTTCGGTCACGGACAGCTGATACTAATTTAGACAGAGCTTAAGCTTCGTAAACGATGATAAAGATATACATATGTTGAAGTACTTGTATTTATAATTTACTAGTAGTACATGAGATACAACTGTTTTCGTTGTTTTTCGTAATTGTAACACCAGATAATATTCCATTTTCAAAGGCGCACAATTTGGTGACGAAAGTGCACGTCAAGATTCAGACCCATAACTCTCTGAGTAGACAGCTTAATTTTAAGCTGGCTATATTATTTGGCTATCAGAAACGAAAGATTTTTTACTTATTGCTATTTATAACTGCCTCGTTGGTCGTATTGGTTAAGCGTGACTGCCGAATGAGAAGTACTGGGTTCAAATTCCGGGCCGAGCATTATTGAATTTTCGTTTTTTTTACGCAAGCGTAATTGCTAATTGGTGATACGTGGGATTGTACTACACTCCTCTGCCTGCGTCTTCGGGAATTACAGGCTTGATGTTACGATGTTAAGTTATATGATTTACATCTCCTTTTAAGTCCAATGAATTCCAATCATTTGAGCACTAAAACATTCCCAAACCCTGACTTATCCCTCTACGTTATTAGCGTTCACGTTACTCAAACTGATTCCACACGACGTCCCCTTAATTCCTTAAGGCATCGGTTCTCAACCTTAGTATCGCGAGTGTTTATATCAGTATATAGTGAACAGCTGTGGAGATAGACAGGCGTTAAAAATTCTACGGTTTCAATGCATGCATAAAACACGGTATAACGAGATATTCGGTGATGAGTGCGGTCGCTACGTCGCTACGTCGCACGTAGGTACCATTATCAACGGGTGCTCGATAGGTAGTCAATATTTTTGCCAATGAAAAAAACGAAATACCTAAAAAATTTAAACGTTCTACGTATCTCACTTTGAGGAACACTGCCTTCAAAACGCAATGCATTGCTCATTGATTGGATCACTGAGCAAGGCCGCCATCGGCATGCATCAAGATGTCCTGTGAGACATTAATTTTATAATAAAAAGCTAGGCACTGTCTGTAAGAGTCTGAGTATGATGATGCATTGAAATATGATGTCTTAAAGTTGTTTTCATGCGTAGTCCTCAAATGTTAAAATTACTCCCTAAGTAAAGAATGTAATATATTATAATTATTCCACAGTCCGCTAGATTCCTTACGGGATGATCTTACAGAATCAACCAATTGTCCAAAATTTCTACACTTAAAGACATATTTGTATTTTACAATCAAAATATAATGTAAAATAAGATCACGCCTTTATTTCCCTGAAGCAGTAGGCAGAGGAGAGTAGTATATTTCGACGATTCATCAGTTTTGTTTTACATCCCAATATCGAATAGAAGGTGAGGCTAATACAATATACGCGGCACAAATCCAGTCGTTGAGTCACTAATAGGAATTTCAAGTCATAAAAATCTATTCATACCTGAAACCGGAAGGTAGTGGTACCCTCCGATTAGTATTCCCGGTTACAACCAGTCATCTAACGCGGCCGTCTTATAATATGCTCGTACATATATTTATATATTTCTTAAATACTAATTATGTGTGGGGCGTAAATTAACTTTCAAAGTACAGAAGAACTGTTTGGGTTAATGTAAACACCTCCTTGCAATCGCTTACTTTAACTTTTCAACTCGCACGTTACATTGCACAAGCCGAGTAGCCTCCGCAAATACGCAGAAGTCTTACCACGGTGTCTGGCCGATAAGATCTGTCTTTTCAGTGCAACTGCAAGCGACAGTTGACCTCTCGTCTCGGTTCACTTCCTTTTCCAATTTTAAATTTCCAATTTGCAGCAATGTACGCGTTTTATACTTTTTATGCCTTGTTGTATTTGATCAATTATGTTATTGAACGATTTGAGTCAGTAATGCGTTGGAATTTGAAGAATTATTATTATATAGAATTATTATGGATATAGTATTTTCAATACACACACATTAATACGTAAGTCTTCGTCAATATGTGTGTATCATTAAAGTTATCATAATTATACGAAGTTCCTGAAGTAGATCAATGAACATATTAAGTATTTCATGTGTATGGTGTTTCAATGTTTACTTTTCCATTCAACAAAAGGCGGCAGATGACCTCGGAATCCCGAGGATTGCGAGTAAAATTTTAATTTTCAATTCCATTTTTCGCTACCGAAGACAGTCTGTGCACGCGATTTTCATGTAAATTTCCTTGAAAAAATCATGAGAATCGCTGAAAATTCTCTCGCGGGCGTTTTTCCTCTTGAGAGACATTAGGTAATTGGTATTTCTAGTATGCAAAATGGGATATATTTTTCCGTTGAGTACTTCTCGCTGAGTAAAAGATTGTAATGTTAAAAGGTTTGATTATCAATGAAATATAATGACAATTTTAAAAAACATGTAACATCGGACACATTTATTATCCGATGCCGAATTACGCAGATCCTGTAATATAGTGACCAGAAAACTACTAAAAGCACAAATAAATGTATTAATATATATTAATAATTGCAACTAAACATCAAAAAAGTACCCGGACTCATCACATATCGTACATAATTTTCCCGGGTGAGAATCGAACTCACATCCCTTGGCTCAATGGCCAGGGTCAGCAACCTCTGAACTTACGAGCTAGATAACATTTTGAAGAGACGTCAATATTATCTGGCATTCTTTTTCCCACAGCACGGCGCGGCAGTCTGTCCGTATCTCTAGACTTGAAGTATACAGATGTAGACGGTTAAATCGACGATTAATACATATTATTGTATGACGAAATAATTTAGAAAGTTAATATTAAGTTTCCTTAATAGTCAAATTTATTAAATACTGCAAATTAGTGTTAAAACCGTTACCACGCTTTAAGAATTAAGAACCAACAATAAGTGGGAGGAAGGGTAGGAGAGGGGACTGAACGCACAGGGGGCGACAGGTAGTTGTATTTAGACAAAAACATTACAAATAGTATATGACTATGATGTGTCTATTAAATATGAATAGACAATCAATTGTTCAGGGTTCCGTCTTCGGGCTAGGCAGTCTTATTGCGATGTTCTAACTAGAAATTTCCAGCAGTAAAATGGAGTCTGGATTTGTGCGCGGTGCATGGCAACAAGTTTACCCCCTTTACATATGACCTA
Source organism: Jemadia pseudognetus (assembly GCA_018244755.1). Lineage (NCBI taxonomy): Eukaryota > Metazoa > Arthropoda > Insecta > Lepidoptera > Hesperiidae > Jemadia > Jemadia pseudognetus. The sequence goes on from DWTO01002361.1 coordinate 5,415, forward strand.
ACTGGTGAATCGTGAGAGTGTATTACACTTCGCGGCCCACCCCTTGGCGAAAATACAGGCATGATGTTACGTATGAAAAGACAATCATTTCAGTACAATTTCCTCAGTCACGATCTCCACTAACAGACGTCTTCTCAGTATAATGTCTAAAAGCTCTCCCACATTGAAGTTTAAATTGATAAAGTTTGCAAGTTAAATACTCTTTAAGATTGTTGTTGCTGGGTAAACTGTTTGTGGGATGCTAATCGTTATGTCATCTGAAAATTTATTGAAATGTTACTGAAACTTTATTGTAATATTATTTAAAGTTGCGTTGTTACTATTGAATGAGAATTCGTCTAATGACTGTAGAATTGATAGGAGTGCTTTCTATTTGAACTTCTTTATGAAACACGCGCAAATGCATATAAATAATCCACTTTAATGAGACAGTTCTTGTCAGAACAGAATGAACATCTGTAATGGCGGAATTGTCAATCCGTCTTCGGTGCTGCATTTTTATTTTCTCGTCTTGCGTTTTCTGTATTGTTTTGTTCTGAGCTTGAAATCTTTGACACTTAGAATTTTCGAGAACTTGCGTAACGATTTTAATATTAAAAACTCCATAGATCGGTGAGAGATAATTTATGAAAAACTTATTCCCCTGTAGAACTCTTACTTAATTTTAATAATAGAGAAATGGCAGACTCCATTATAACAGTCAGTATGGTAAACGCCACTAATTCTGTAATGATACCGTACTCAACAGTGCAAGGATAAAAGTATAATGAAATTATATACAGCAAACATTGTGTGCTATAAAAAAACATAGTCATTAATTACAGCAAACTCTCGAGTGCCACTAAAGCACGCAAATACGAAATCGCAGAACACCATTAACTAAACACGAGCCGTCTGCATCAACCCACGCGGTGCAATTACAAAATTGAAAAAAAAAACAGCCTGCTTGAGATTTTTTTTTTTCAGTTTCATCCGAACGGGCAATCCTGTTGCCGGTGCGTGAATAGTCTTTTAATTGGTTGTCTCATTACGCTTTCAAAGGAGACACCACATCTATTAATGAATCACGTCGCATTAATAACCCCCGACAGCGTGCAAATGTCTTTGAATCACTGACAACTCATCATCAGATGGCCGCGCTCTTGTATATTCGAAGCGCGATGAAAGTATTCGCACTACGTCATTTTCGAAACTAACTTATAGCTCATTGCAACTCCATTCAGTAGTTCTGAATGCGCGCGCAAAATTGTGATATTTTCGTGTTCACGGGAATTCTTTTTTCGAATCATGAATGAGTTCACGCCGACGCCTTTTAGAGGTTTTACGTTGGCGCGCCAGCGTAGACATTCAGAGTTTTGAGCCGAAAGGGATAGTCGCGTTCAGTTCAATATTTTTGAGCTATTCAAAATTGGAATGACTGAATCTTTTCTTTTTTTAACCTGCTTGTTTTAAAAAAAAATGCATGTTACGATACTATTCCTAGTTCAACACATTTAAATATTAAAACGTAGCTCCTTTTCCATGTTTCTACATATTGAAACAATATAAAGCATGTCTGTCTAAAAGTGGGTAATATATTTATATAGATATATTTTCTTCAGTTTTAATTGAATACCAAATGTACTAGTTTCGATCATAACCATGATATAAAGAAGAAAAAAATAGCAGATCGATCATCAAAAAATCCATCTAAAATTCCACATAGGATATTCACCATTGTTTCAGTTAAATACTAATCCGAGTTTAGTGCTAACTACTCATACGGTAGAGTCTAAGCCCAATCTAATACTCGTTTAGATAGAGTAATACAAACGTTTAGACAGAGACAAGTCTGCAAGGCTGTCTACGTTCTAGTAACTTCATTGTGGCGGAGTCGTCAACCGGAACGGACACCGCCTCTGTTGCTAAGCTTACAAACCATTAAATAATAATTGAAACCAACTCTTCAGGACTAATAACGAGAAACCCTATTATGAGTTTTGTGATTCATCGTCTTTCCTACTAATTGATTTTATGTATGTCATTGATTTTTCAGAAATACCTTTGGGAATGGATGTGTGAATTATTTATTGATTCTTTCATAATAGCTGGCCGTAATGCCGAGTAGTATAATAACATTACATAAGTTTTGTCGGGTAGGTTTTCTGGCTTTGTAATTCTAATTCATAAGTTGGTTTAAATATTATAATGAGTTGATAACCACGGCGTAAGAAATCCTAGTAAGGCTCAATTATTACAGTGATGTATATTTTTAATGCTCTTTTTAGGAGCTGAACAAATTGTATTGCCTGCCTCGTTGGTTGTATTGGTTGCAAGTGCGACTGCCGATCGAGAAGTCCTGGGTTCAATTCCCGGATCGGGCACTACTAAATTTTTCTAATTTAGATTTTCTAGTAGTGGCTCAGAGTTTGAATATGTGCTCTATATATGAATGACAATTGGCTTAGCACCTATTCCATAGGGACACAGGCGTGATGTTAAGTTTTCTTACGTTAAATACATTTGAACAAATTATACACGTGTCACAATATAGAATGTGAATAAATAAACGTGGGCTTCTGATGTCACGCGATAGCTATCAGTTGCTTAGAATTCTTACTGTAAGTGAAAAGTATTGCTTCTATCACGTCCAAAGTACTATGATAATGCAACTCTTCCGTCACTGAGCCTCTGTTTCCATTGTCAATTCATTTGCTGCGTAGGATTGATGTCGCTTATAATAATCAAACCTATTATAATATTACATTTTGGCCACATTTCGGTCTCCTCTCATAATGACAAAAGTTCAATCTTGCTTTTTCAATACATTTTATAGAATTGAATAAATTTGGCGGGAGTATGAGTGTAGTCTTAATTAACTTAACATTATTTGTGACTTGAATATGTTACACACACATATAAGCTAAAAAAATTGGAAATAAAAGACGGAAACTATTAAAAGATTTAGAATACTGTTTCTTTAGATAATAATCAGTAATCAAACTTAGAACCTTTTAAGGAACAGACAAGGGTGAATTGCAACGGCATATGTCTCGTTTCTATGCATAATTAAGAGTATGCTCCTGTTTCTAAAATATATTAGATTCAATAGCATTCACACACGAACCCACGCGCTCATATACGAACCCGCATACACAACGAAATATGCGGTATACGCATTAATGACAGTTCAATTTTATATTTAAAAAGTACGTTTAGAATGTTTATTCACAGAACGTACGAAAATTATTTACAGGCGGTACATAATAGAGTTTTTCAATCACAGATCCGTCGAAAAGCGACTGTGGAAACAAATTACAGCGTTGACACACAAATGTCAAACGCTGTTCCGTGCCATAGCGATATAGCTCATCTGCCCTTATAATAAAGTTTAATATCGCATATCAGTAGTGTACAAGTTAGTATTCATCTCGCTTTCAACGTTTATTAGACACGAGTGATAAGGGCGATATGATATCGGTTTGTACGTGAAAGTTTTGTTTAATTAATTGCGTTCAGATATTAAGTATTAACTTCCACGATTTATGCTATTTAACGGTTGTAACAAAATCTATTTGGTATTGAACGGTAGCATTGAAATGAGACGGTCTGAAATGAGAAGGCCTGGTGTCACGCAAGAAGACGCTAATATACCTTAATAGTAAACAGATACATATCCTGAGAGATGATTCAATGAAAAAGTGATTAATAAGATATCGGCGAATATTTATTATTAATACCTTAAGCATATTTATATCTATCTAATTCTAATCAATCTAATGTATTAACATTATTAATTTCGTGTTTTTCTATTAAATTCTATTATGTAACTTCAAAACATCTCTAAATTGTTTTCACTGTCAAATGTCTTTCAATTTACACACTTAACTTTTTTCTCAACGGTAAAATAGCACTGCTTTCAAACTTTTATATTTATTTAAGGGATAGCAATTTAAATTTATACACTTAAAATACTTTTGTAACGCACTGTATACATACTGAGCTACATTTAACTTCATTGAAAGGTTACAGTACTTTAATAACCTGTCTAAATACCTTTATACAGGCAGCTGGGTACACATTTCTGAGGACAGATTTCCGGGTTCAGAGGAGCATTCCACAGAACAATTTGTCAGTACTGCACAAGCCAGGAACCTTTGACAAGGCCTCACACGGAAAAATTTTAAACATACCTACACCGATATATTTCTTGAGAACTCAATATGTGGTAGCGAGATAGGAGAAAGTTCAGAAGCTTGCAAATATTTAACCAAAGGGCGTACGACGTAGGGCGAGCCACTTTATATCGTATCTAATAACTTGAGCCAAATACCTTATAAGATACGCTAAGGGATGAAAGAGTTTTCATTTAAAATCTTTTCATCCCTTTACATTGACATCATGATAGAGTGTTTTTTTTTCGTAAAGTCGTAAACTGGACGTAGATATATTTATTATTAATCCATCATCATAACTGGTGAAACGTGGGAGTGTTCTACATTCCTCTGCCTACCTCTTCGGAGATTACAGGCGTGATGTTACTTTGTTTTATTACATCATGCCAAGTCTTTTACGGGGTCTAAGAGTCGGCGAAGAGTCTAAGTGCAAACCATCTTTCATCTTATAAGTATTGGTCGATGGGGTAGTCAGAAGTTTCCGAAGCCTCTAAACATGTGTGAGGAAAAGTGATGGATGTAGAATGGAAGAAACTTGTAAGGAATGAATAAGTGTTAATGACCACATACATTAATTCAATTAAAAATCATCTCTAATATGCTAGTTAGAGAGATCGATAGATAGATAGAAAAATACATAAGTTTTTATTGTTTTATCTACACGAGAAGTTCATGGATAAACAGACAGAATGAATATAAGAAATAGGTGGTCTTATCGTTTTAACGTGATTCTTTTCAGCCAACATTCTTTAGTAGCAAAATAGTTTTCCCAAGTTTCGACTGCCCCGACCAAAGAAAGTCAACTCCTACAAAAGATGTTTCCACTAATGCATGATCTATTAACATAATATACATATTTATACGCATTACAGATATATTGATATGATTATTCTAACTACGTATGAAATGTTTCTAAACAAATGCTACATTCACGGAACTCCGCCTAGACCGTGACAACTTGGAGTGGCTCAAGAACACCACATATAAATCCCATAGCTCATCTGTTAGAGTGTGTTGAAGAATGCCATGTTTTTGTTGCAGTGAGAGCGTCAGGACAATCGCCATGAACGGGGGAGGGGGAGGAGCGAAGGGGGTGCGGCGGATCCCAACCCCCATGCCGCCTCCGAAGGAAACATCGCATTATCCTAATAGGTAAGTGTAAATTTATACACTTTCCTTTGATATCGCGATCCTTTGAACCCATGGTAATTCTTTGTCAATGACATGTGTATTACCTTGTTAAATATGGATAACTTTTTTTCAAATGTATATATTCAAATGTATTACTCTGTTGTTTTAGGAGCAATAATGATACTATTACAATGTAATTTTCTAACTTGAAAAGCATTCAACAGATGCATTTAACTTAAAAACCAATTAGTACATTGAACACTTGTAACTAGTTGTCTCTTACAGTGATGTCTTTTTTCAACTACCATTCCCCATCTCAGTAAACCGAAAACAGTCGTTCCCACTGTACGTCGGCTATCAGATGATAATTTACGACATGCTTGGACGTGTACAAACGATATGTAAGCGATACTCTTGTCTCCGGCTCAAGGATATCGCATGTACAGCCCTAATTCCTTAAGCGCGTATGTTGATATTTTGAAACGAACACGTATGGTGGACTGGGCACAGTGCAAGCGATTTTCGACTCTAACACCAATGTTTGTGAAGTCTCGTAGACACTTTGGAGACGTGTGCTCTTGTGGACGTTTTTTTATTAGTTAGATTATAATACAGTAGTGAAAATAGTAATTATATTCGTAGGACAGATTTATAAATGATTCTTCTTCATTTGTTATTTCTTTGGTCGAAATTGTTTAATGTATTGGTTTTATTTTCAGGTAGTGTTGTGTTAACTTTTCAAAGTATTTCGATTGTATTAAAGTGTTGGTAGTGAAGTGAGATACTTTGTAGACTATAGACTCATCGTCATCATTAACCGTTTTAAAGACATTACTGTTGGACACAGGTTCCTCGCAGAATAATAAGGCCATAACTGACGACCAGGTTTTTGGTGAAATGTTTTTGATAATTAACTTCAAAAGCGCTATAATAGACGAAAGTGGAGGGGAAGATAGTTGTAGGAATTATCAGAATTGAAAGAATTAGGTTAAAATCGTAACCAAAAGAAATTCTTAGATTCTGCTTAACTGTCTAGCAAAATTGATATGACAATACGCAAGTATATGTAATAAACATTCAAATACCAATAATGTCAGGAATTTAAAAAAACAATAATTTATTTTTATGCACTAAAATATGTGTTCTTATAAGTCTACGAACGAAGTCGGCAATTTTAACTTATACTCTATGTGTCATTTACACAAACATTACTTGTAGGTACCTACAAAAACAATGAAATATGCACCGACTTAACTCAGGTACATTTTTCTGAATAACCCACTAATTTCTTATTTAAGGACCCTTCTCATAAGCTACTCTCGATCTGTAATTAGGTCAATACGTAAGTCAAGACGATACATTATTTACTTTATGGGGATACCTACGAATCCTTTAATAGGAAAATAAATTTTTAATTTAGGACATTTCCACACATGACTGTCTGATCCCAAAATAAGAATAGCTTGTCCTGTAGTACTCAGACAGCGTGAAAATAAACATTTAGACACTAATATACTTATATAGACATTTTAAGCATTCTGATACTAATGAATTTCACACTAATATTCAGTATGATTGATCGGTATAATCATTCAGTGTGATTGGGAATCGAACCCACAACCCCGGCTCATCAGTCATGTTCATTGAGCCCATCACTGGGCGAACAGATGAATGTCCAATATAAAATTCGGACCCAGCCTTTTAGTACGCTTTCGAAAATTCACGCGAGCTATAAAATAAGAGTTTTACTGCGGCAACACGGTAGTTACATCAGTAGATTGTGATGTAGCTTTTAAATAAAATAGCTTCGGCGGAAAGCTATACGGCAAATCACAAAACACATCCGGATAAGGGCCGAGCATAGTGAGCAATATTGAGTGATATTTGATACTGAGCGCATTAGCTCACCTTTAGCTTGACAGCGAGAGATATTGTAAAATAATATAAGTCCATTAATAGCTTGTATTATTACATATTGTTACGTTACATACATATACATATATTTTACGCGGGTTTATAAGAAAATAAATATTCTTCTACATTTATCACTCGGGTCATACAGGTCGACATCGGAGAGTTCTAACTTCTCCAGCAGTCAATATTTGACCTATATTACCTATATATAGGTATTCAAGAGAGTTGAGGTAAACCTGCGTCTTCCTCGACACCTGTTAGTGCATATACATATAAGTTAATACTATACATATGTAGTAATACATATAAGCTAATAATAATAAACCTTTGTTAGTATATATAAGTTTAGTTATTCTTACATCTACCATTATTACTACAAGTCTGAACCTTGAAAAGACTATGTAAATAATTTGTACAGAATTCTAAATTAAACTCATATAAAGATTGTGTTACACTAATATCAAATAGTACCTATATGTAAACTTAACGTAATTGTAATGTTTTTTTATATATATTATTATTATATCAAAGTAAGCAGAGAGCATTGGATTTTTTAGTTAATATTTAAAATCTATGTAATTTCCCATAGCGCTACTATTTAGATGCAGTGTGGCGCCGACCTTACACAATGTACGTACAGTGTATAACACATTATGCTACCTATTGGGCATGCATCTGTTCGCTGTTTTCGTATGACGTGACGCGAATGAGGATTGATATTGATTGGTCTAGTGTATTGAGCGCACGTCCTTTCACCGAAATTGGTATGGCATCGTGGCTTAATCGCCTTTATGTATCGATTATGTATTAGTTAATGTATTAAACATTATGTAGTTGCACTGAAGCTGCCAAGATGTATAATCTCGGATTGACACGTCTATTTATAGGAGTGCAGTGTAACTTGATGTAACCAAATGGTATGTCTCATAGTCCTTAATGAAGTCAGCGCAATGACTGACTTATTAATACTATACTAACTACACTAGTCTGAATAAATATATTGTTTAAGATCGATATCATCTATTTTATCGTTCGGGTCTTGGACATGGATCTTCTCTCTGAATATAAGGAGTTTAAGGCTATAATCCGCCACGGTGGTCAAGCATGCCTTGCAGACTTTACACTCAGAGAACGTTTAGAACAACGTTACGCCGTCACAATATAAAATGCGATTAAGATGAAATATTCGTTACGTAATATTAAAATGCACAACGTTTTGTGTAGATAAAAATGCCCCCGAATTTTAACTGAAAACTTCATAGTTAGATCAATAAACAATTAGCCACTAGGCTATCACTAGGGTAAAGATCGAGATTGGCAATAATAATTTTTCTATGGGTTTTAATGATTATAGCTTAATGTTTCTTTTTAATTAAATTTAAACCCAGCAAGAAGAGATTTCCATGAGAAGTCGAGTACATACCTACTTACGTTACAAATTGAGAATATGTATATTGACTATTAGGATAAAGGAAAAGTGCTTTGCTTTAAGCTCTGACGGATATAACAATA